>CM053028.1:91344764-91422393 GCA_028564925.1 Lithobates sylvaticus
CCCTTACAATGGTGCTGCTAAACGTGCTTCGAATGGATTGAACAAAAAAATTTGTACATTCGTAACTTTTTTTTGGATTCGTAACTTTTTTTTTTTTTTTCGATTCATAACTTTTTTTTTCGATTTGTAACTTTTTTTTTTTTTTTTTCGATTTGTAATTTTCCGTGTCTCTATTGAACAAAAAAATTCGTACATTCGTAACTTTTTGTTCGATTCGTAACTTTTTTTTTTTTTAGATTCGTAACTTTTTTTTTTTTTTTTTTTTTTCGATTTGTAATTTTCCGTGTCTCTATTGAACCAAAAAATTCGTAACTTTTTTTTCGATTCGTAACTTTTTTTTTTTCGATTCGTAAATTATTAAAATGTAATAATAGCATACACATTACATAAAATTATGAATTATGCTCCGATTACGAATCTACGAATGTTACGAATGTACGAATAAATACGAATGCGTCCGAAAATTAAACTAACGAAAAAACGAATCAACGAAAAAATAACTCTTACGAATGTACGAATCGTTACGAATACGAACACCGACGACTTACGAATGTACGAATCATTACGAATCCGAACACAGACGACTTACGAATGTACGAATTGTTACGAATCAACGGAAACGAAAAAAACAAAATGAAAAAAAAAACTAATTTTTTTCGGAAACGAAAAAAAACGAAACGAAAATAAATGAATTTTTTTGTTGTGCACATGTCTATACTAAAGGCCTCGATTGCCGCAATTCAGCTCCCAGACGGGTTAACTACCTCTGACGCACTGACTATTAACCAATCCTTTGCAGATTTCTATGGCACATTGTACAGGGATACAGCTTTCCCTTCAGAATCTGACTTTATGGGTTTCTTTAAATCTCTTGACCTCCCGACACTCACTACCTCACAGCAATCCCTCCTAGATAAACCCATTACGCTGGAGGAGGTCACTACAGCCATACACCTATTACCCTCTAATAAAACCCCAGGCCTAGACAGCCTTCTTTCGCAGTGGTATCAGACACATATTGAGTAACTGGCTCCCAGGCTCCTCAAGACGTTCCAACACTCCCTTAAGCTGGGGAAACTTCCTGATTCCATGAACGAAGCACTCATTGTCGTTATTCCCAAATCTGGAAAGGATAGGCTGCACTGCGGGTCCTATCGTCCCATCTCACTCCTGAACAATGATGCAAAAATTCTAGCAAAGATACTTGCCCTTAGACTTCAGATTCTATCCCTCATACCACCGGACCAATCCAGTTTCATGCCTGGCAGGAGTACATTCGATAACATTTGTAGGTTGTTCTTACACATCCATGATGCAACAAGTGCGGGGCGTAGTGGCTTGGTCATTTCACGGGATATATTAAAAGCCTTCAACACTGTAAGCTGGCCCTTTCTATGGGAAACTATGGCACGGGTGGTGTTTGGTCCTTACTTTATCCAATGGGCTTGTTTATTTTACGCAGACAAGAGAGCTAGAGTCCGCATGAATAGGGATATCTCTGATCTGTTTTCTTTGAAGAGGGGTACCAGGCAGGGGTGCCTTCTCTCTCCACTTCTGTTCGCACTGGCCATTGAGCCACTGGCTCTGGCGGTGCGGCAGATGTCTGGGATTGGGGGCATCTGATCTGGCCCACTGGAAGAGAAGATCTCTCTCTACGCGGAAGATGCCCTTGTATACTTGGACAGTAGAGAGAGCTCTTTTGTTAAACTGTTACAGGTTGTGGAGGAGTTTGGTGCGGTCTCAGGGCTTCAGGTGGGCTGGGATCCCAGGCTTTTGTTATTGGTCCTCCCTTTCCCGTTGAATATCTACAGAGGTCAAATATCCAACTAACTTCTTCCTTTTTTTTTTTTTATAGGGTACATTTTATTGAATTTTCAACAGTTTTTCACATTACAATATTACATTTCAAGTTTTTATGCAATATATCTTTAACCACTTAAGCCCCGGACCAATTTGCAGCCAAAGGACCAGGCCCCTTTTTGCGATTCACCACTGCGTCGCTTTAACTGACAATTGCGCGGTCGTGCGACGTAGCTTCAAAACAAAATTGGCGTCCTTTTTTTCCCACAAATAGAGCTTTCTTTTGGTGGTATTTGTACGCCCCCTGCGGTTTTTATTTTTTGCGCTATAAACAAAAATAGAGCGACAATTTTGAAAAAAAGGCAATATTTTTTACTTTTTGCTATAATAAATATCCCAAAAAAAACATCTAACAAAACATTTTTTTTTCCTCAGTTTAGGCCGATACGTATTCTTCTACATATTTTTGTTAAAAAAAACGCAATTAGCGATTATTGATTGGTTTGCGCAAAAGTTATAGCGTTTACAAAATAGGAGATAGTTTTATAGCATTTTTATTAATATTTTTTTTTTTTACTAGTAATGGCGGCGATCAGCGATTTTTATTGTGACTGCGACATTATGGCGGACACATCGGACATTTTTGACACATTTTTGGGACCATTGTCATTTATACTGAAATCAGTTCTATTTAAATGCACTGATTCCTATGTAAATGACACTGGCAGTGAAGGATTTAACCACTAGGGGGGGGGAGGGGTTAGTGTGACGTGTGTGTGTGTATTTTTACAGTAGGGGGCGTGGCTTTATGTCTGATCGGCTTTCCCGATGACAGGGAACAGCCGATCAGTGACAGGCAGTGTAGGAAGCACAGGGAGAGGTTTGTTTACACAGACCTCTCCCCGTTCTTCAGCTCTGTGACCCGATCGAGGGACACCAGCGGCGATCGGGTCCGCTGGTGCCGCATCCGCGGTCACGGAGCTCAGGACCAGGTAGGCGCGCTCGCGAGACCCACGGCTGGGCAATTAAAGGGCCACGTACAGGTACGTGGTTTTGCACAGCCGTGCCATTCTGCCGATGTATATGTGCAGGAGGCCTTAAGCGGTTAATACAATTCAATCTGAACTCAGTATTATGAATCTGAAACATGTACTGTACATGTCGATGAACAACTATTCCATTTTTGTTCAATAAACAACAAAGGGACGTTTTTGTCCAAATATTAAACCATTTTGTGTCTCTTCTGTGCCACATCTTATGTGTACTGATACATCTTGTTATATATTCTCTTCTAGTGCTAGTATATTTTTCTCTGAAGCATTCAGCCCAACTATCAACCTACTACTTCTCCCAATACCTTTTCAATCCATTTGCCCCACAATTTGTCAAACTTCTTAGAGCATCCTCTAGCCTGATAGATTAATTTTTACATTGGTAGAGCATTATTAACTAGTTTCACCCAGTTTTGTACGGATGGGGGGGACCTCCAGGACCTCTTTCAGGTATGTGAGGACTGCCTTCCAATATCTCATCACATGTGGACACTGCCATATCATGTGGAAGAAGTCTCCCTCCGCAGCATTGAGGACACTCTGGAGACTCCCCCTTACCCATTTTATGCAGTCGTTTGGGGTTATAATAAATTCTATGGCGGTAATTGAATTGCAGAATTTTGACTCTGGCTGAGATCATGGAGGGGACCAGCGTATCCAATGCTTTAGACCAGGACTTCTCCGTAAGGGCTGGTATATCAAGCTCTCCATTGTGCAGCTACTCTCTCCATTCTAGTGGAGGAGGAAGTCAGCAACATGAAGTAGTATTTAGAAGTCAACTTTGAGTGATCCACGTCAGCTATTAATTTTTCCATATTGGAGGGAGAGAGCGCAACCTCCCCCCCACCATATTGAGCCATTGCTGCATGCCACAGTTGTCTAAAAAAGAAAGTATTTGGGACTCCATATTCAATCTCCAGGTCTATAAAAAATCTAAATACTCCCTCCCTGAATAGCTAACTTCTTTCTTTAAGTACCTGGGTATTCAGATCCATGCTGACCTCTCTAGATATGAAGACCTCAATATTGCTCCTATAGTCCAACAGATGACGGATAAATTCTGTATCTGGTTGTCATTGCCCCTTAATCTAATCGGTCGCATAAATATATTCAAAATGATTTTTCTATCGAAAATTCTTTATTGTTTTAGAGCGTCCCCGGTTTTCTTCACTAAAAATTTTTTTGCAGAACTTGATTCCGCATCTGCCTTTATCTGGAATGGTTGCCAACCTTGTATACCCAGGTCCTCTTTACAATCGGCGAAGGCCGCGGGTCGTCTGGCTTTCCCAAACTTAAGACATTATTTCCTCACCTCCCAACTCACATATATTCATGACTGGCTGCACTCTGACCCCCAAACTCCTGCCACTGCCTTTTTATTGACCCTATTCGAAACCTCCTACCTCATTATGGGAGGAATTGCATAGATCAAGGAGGTCTGGTGGCTCCAGATTCTCCCCTGTTGAGGTTTGCTTTATGGCTTGGAGGGAGGGGGGGGAACGCTGACACAGTCTTTATCAGGCGTCTCGCCGCAGACTCCACTGTGGTGGAACACAAATCTTCCTCAGCTCTTTGGTCATCTTGACATGGTGGGCCCGTTTTGGAATTGCGCATATTTCCCATATAGTTAGGGAAAAATAATAAAAATATTTGTTTAAAATAAACAAAAAAGGCCCAAGAAAAGTTTCTCAGTCCTAATTGAGGAAATAATTCTATATAAACTTAACGTGCACAGTGGCATGTACAAATAATATTTGTGCTAAAACAAAGAAATGTCCCAAGGTAATAGAATATGGGTGATGCCAAGCCGAGATGTTCCTAAACTGAATCCTCTGGTGCACACATTCGTGGAAGAATGGAAATAGATGTACGCTTACCGGAACAGGTGGACTCCCTGTCAGCAACAGGGAGTCAAACAGGCATAAAGGGGCTCTGGACAGCCTACGACCTCGATGTTCCAGGACAGGCGAGCAGACTCTATGGAACCATTCGCGACTTCGCCAACAGGATACAATGGGTCAAAGTGAAGGCAGCTGGCATGGATTCTGGATCTTCATGGATAAGACAGGGACCCTTGGATGGTCACTTGGTAGGCAAAATGGATTAAGCCAATAGTGGACACCAACTAGTGATAGAGCAAGGATCTCTTGAGACGTTCTCCAAGAAATATTCAAATCATAGGGAGAAAAACGAGAAGAAAAAACCAGGAGGGGACTATCTTTTGAAACACTTATGACGCGTACACACGGTCGGAAATTCCGACCACAAAATCCGACATATGCCCCAGTATCTCAATTGTTCACTTTCTCAGCGCTGCACTCCCTTTTACATCAGAAAATCCGATCATTCTGAACGTGGTGACGTTCGTTGCGTATGACGGACCTACGTAGAGGCTAGTAGCCTATAGCTTTGGTCTCGTAATTTGATCTGAGGATGCGTGGCACTTTGTCCGGTCGGAATTCTCTACACATGATCGGAAAAAGTCAGATTGGATTTTGTTGTCGAAAAATTTGAGAGCAGGATTTCAATTTTTTTCCGTCGGAAAAAGTCAGACGGAAAAAATTTGAGAGCAGGATCTCCGATGGAGCCCACACACGGACGGATTTTCCGACAACATGGTCCAATCGGACATTTTCCGTCGGAATTTCCGACCGTGTGTACGGGGCACTAGACTAAAATACGGCCTTGACAACAAATTATTTTTCAAATATCTTTTGTTGTACGACACGCCCGCCAAACTCAGTTTGGGTCATAGACCATAGAGCTCACGGAATTTTCTATTGAAGACCTACTGTCATTCCCTGAAATTGCCAAGCTGGTGACAACCTTTTACGGGTGTTTTCAGGTGATGGGAGCGGATCCCTTCCAGAACTCACAGCGTAAATGGCTGACGTTTATGCCTGAGCTCTCTGAAGAGGATTGGGAAGAGGCCACAGAGATATGTTTTCAAGATATCATTAGCACTGCAGATTTTCTGGTACAATTTAATACAGTTTATACATCATTTACACTATACATCAGCTAGACTGGTTAAAATGGGCCTGGGCTGATATATTGCATGCACTAGATGTAACACGATTGCTGCTGATGTCTTTCATATGTTTTGGACATGCTCTGGACTCTCCAGCTTCTGGAAGGAATTGTTTGCTTTTTTTGATCACTAACTGCACCTACCAATACCTGACACCCCGGAAGTTGGACTCTTAGGGGTTCCGAATGACCATGTTCCTCGTACTCACACCAGGACTCTTTATTTATTAATTTTTTTTTTGCACGTAAAACCATTTTACTACATTGAAAGGATGTGGGCCCCCTTTCAGCTCAGGTTTTTTTCCACATTGTTAATGGGGTCCTCCCCAAATTTAAATTAATATATAAACGTACGGCATGTCCCAAGAAGTTCACTAAAATATGGCAACCATGGTTAGATGTCTCAAGGGATTTCTGGGGGGATGTCTTGTCCTCCCAGCTCTCTCAGTGAATGTGATGCTAAAGTGATTCAACAATCACGACTTGATAAATGTTTAAAGCGGAGCTTCCGCTCATCGGAACCCTCCCCCCCTCCGGTGCCACAATTGGCACCTTTCAGGGGGGAGGGAGTGCAGATACCTGTATAATACAGGTATCTGCACCCACTTCTGGGCATAGATTCTGTGGCTATTATGCCACTTCCTGTCCCCACCCCACCATCTGCTGGGAAACACACGGGTCCCAGAGACAGCAGGGACTATCCGTATTGCGCGACTCGCGCATGCGCATACCCATACCGAAGATCACTTCAGCAGCACCTGAGAGCCGAGTGACAGTTCGGCTTCGGGTGCCAACATCGCAGGCGCGCTGGACAAGTAAGTGTCCATATTTTAAAAGTCAGCAGCTGCAGTATTTGTATCTGCTGACTTTTAAAAAAATTATTTTTAGGGGGAACTCCCGCTTTAACTAAAATGGATGGAGATTATTGTATGCAAAACTATATTGTCAAAGGGTCTTTGCAATTATGATGCTGATGTGGGGTCGTACGTGCTATGTGTGTAAATGTGTGTGTGAGTGAATGGTGTTGCTTCATAGTGTATATAGTTTTGCAGACTGATTACTTGTTCCTTTTATACACTGCCTGACTTATCTTGGGGGAAATTGCATATTATATGCATGTACTGGAAGTCTGTACTGTTTTTGGTTGTTTTCTTTTCTGTTGCTTTAAATTGAAAATAAACACCTTTTAAAAAACAAAAGTGATACTAAAATCACTGCGTTACTTTAACTGACAATTATGCGGTCGTATGACGCTGTACACAAATAAAATGTGTGTCCTTTTTTTTTCCACAAATAGAGCTTATTTTTTGCGCTATAAACAAAAAAAGGCCGACATCCCACGCCGTCCCCCTGTCCTCATCCCACGCAGTCCCCCTGTCCTCATTCCACGCCGCCCCCCTGTCCTCATTCCACGCCGCCCCCCTGTCCTCATCCCACGCCGCCCCCCTGTCCTCATCCCACGCCGTCCCTCTGTCCTCATCCCACGCCGTCCCTCTGTCCTCATCCCACGCCGTCCCTCTGTCCTCATCCCACACCATCCCCTGTCCTCATCCCACGCAGTCCCTCTGTCCTCATCCCCCATCCTCATCCCACGGCGTCCCCCTGTCCTCAACCCACGCCGTCCCTCTGTCCTCATCCCACGCCGTCCCCCTGTCCTCATCCCATGTTGTCCCCCTGTCCTCATCCCACGTTGTCCCCCTGTCCTCATCCCACGTTGTCCCTCTGTCCTCATCCCACGGCGTCCTTCTGTCCTCATCCCACGGCGTCCCCCTGTCCTCTTCCCACGCCGTCCCCCTGTCCTCATCCCACGCCGTCCCCCTGTCCTCATCCCACGCAGTCCCTCTGTCCTCATCCCACGCCGTTCCCCTGTCCTCATCCCACGGCGTCACTCTGTCCTCATCCCACACCGTCCCTCTGTCCTCTTCCCACGGCGTCCCTCTGTCCTCATCCCACGCCGCCCCTCTGTCCTCATCCCACGCCGTCCCTCTGTCCTCATCCCATGGCGTCCCTCTGTCCTCATCCAATGCCAATCAATCAATGGACATACATAGCAGACATGATGCAGGCAATAAATGTTTTTGGTCATACAATCAATGAATGGGAATAGATGTTTTGCATTCCCATAATTTTAGGGCATGTTAAAAGAGAAGCATGGTAAAGCTTGACCACGATGCTTTGCTTCTTGGCTGCGGTAGAACTTATCGCCCCTATCATGCTCGGTGGCAGTACCGCCCCCCAAGCGCAACCCATTCAAATGCATGGGCCGCTCTGCAACTGCCTGTGGTTGCTTCACAGTTTTCCGGTCTTTAGGGGATAACAGACCCCGAGGAGGGTGTTACCACAACTACTTCCGCAAGTTCTTCTGCTTTTTTTCTTGCCTGTCTCTCAATCGATGTGATCATTTCAATCGTAAGGAGATCTAATTTCATCTCTGCAAGTCCTTCTTCCATCCCTTTTATCTTGTCCATCAATTCAGATTCCACCACTTTTATCCTGTCCATCAATCCATCTTCCATCCCATTTATCCTGTCCCTCTCTCTTCGTCTGTTCCTGCAGGACCGAATTCTGTGGAGATAAAGAAAGAAATGTTATAAGAATGTGTCTATAAAAAATCAGACATTTGTGTTTGATAGAAAACAAATAGTCACACGCCATCACCCCATTTGTTACTGTTACCAGCAGCCTCAGTTCATTCACCCCTCCCCCATAGAACAAATGTTAGAGGTACAATAATCTCATTATGACCAGTGGCAATTAGCACAGGAAACCTAACATGCATGTCTTATTAACGGCCTGCCTACAGGCAGGGAAAAGATGAATGCAGTATTAGGAGGTGGGGGCTCAGTGACAGTGGGTGATAACATGAAAATGTGTAATGTAGAAAATAGAGAAAACCTATGAAGAATGTACAATGACTTACCCAAGGATGCATCGTATTGTACTGATGATGATCAATATTAGAAGGAAGAGTCCAACCACTGTGGCCATTATTAGAAGGCGGCCATCTTTCATCATTTGATACAAAGTACTGATGATATATTTCACATTGGGATCGGTGACTTGGATTCCTGAATCAAAAGTACTGGTCTCAGTTGTTGGTGAAGACATCCCAAAGCCCTCGGTCGCAGTGACTGAAGGGGTTGCACTAGGTATATTTAGGCTTCCCAAACCATGGTCACTGGTCTCAGTCATTGGAGGAAGCATCCTGGAGCCCCCAGTGTCAGTGACTGAATGGGTTGCGCCATCTTTGTCTAGGCTTCCCAAATCATGGTCCCTGGTCTCCTTCATTGGTGGAAGCATCCTGGAGCCCTCAGTATAAGTGACTGAATGAGTTGTGCCATCTTTGTCATGACTTCCCAAATCATGGTCCCTGGTCTCCTTTATTGGTGGAAGCACTCTGGAGCCCTCATTTAGGGTTCCGCAGTGCTTCTTGACTGTCTCAGTATCAGCGGCCTCCAAAGTGGGATCTGATCCTACAAAAACAAAAGAAATTAGGTTAAATTTTCGAATAATAAACACTAGAGCTGAGCAAACCAAGGTGCATTCATAACAATAAAATCCAAATGACCCTGATCCAATTGGTCATGAATCAAAATTAAACAACTCTATCTCCGTTCTTTATGGTGAACTCCAAATCTGAGGAGGTTTTATAAAGCGTTTGGGGTATCTATGGATCATTATGGGCTTGTGCAATTGTGAGCCATGACAGATTTGGTATCTATTGACTGGATTCGGTCTTAGCTTTTATATCAGATGGGGAGATTTCATTGTGTTAAATTTGTGTTGAATTTAATTTTAGTTTTTTTTATACTGAAAATTAAGATTTGATAAACAGTTATACAAATATTTTGCGAATTAAAAGTATCAACTGTCACCATTTCATCCTATAGGTCTTCTGTGCTCATAAATATGTCATGTGGGGGGGGGGGGGGGGGGGGGGAGGGGGAGTAAAGGTGTTTTTTCTAATCAAGTTTTATAGAGAGATACACAAGAGATATAACCATACATCCACTTGTCATTACAATCTGTGATACAATCTAAAATATAATATATTGCAGCTGTTGATTGGCCAGTAACACACCTGCTGTCGTATGGTGGCTACATTCACTCTGCCACTGTAACTATGGAGGAGCAATGTAGCATTGTACAGCAGTATTGTCAATTAGAGGAGGGGGGGGGGGGGGTGTTGGATGGACTAGTACATTTATTAGATAGTGACAGACTGGGCCGTAGATTACATTTTTGGCTGTAGTGTCAGTGTAATGGTCCCTATAGGTGCATAGTGTAGTGGTCCCTATAGGTGTATAGTGTAATGGTCCCTATAGGTGTATAGTGTAATGGTCCCTATAGGTGTATAGTGTAGTGGTCCCTATAGGTGTATAATGTAATGATCCCTATAGGTGTATAGTGTGATGATTTCTATAGGTGTATAGTGTAATGATCCCTATATTTGTATAGTGTAATGATCCCTATAGGTGTATAGTGTAATGGCCCCTATGGGTGTATAGTGTGATGGTCCCTATAGGTGTATAGTGTGATAGTCCCTATAGGTGTATAGTGTGATGGCCCCTATAGGTGTATAGTGTGATGATTTCTATAGGTGTATAGTGTAATGGTCCCTATATTTGTATAATGTAATGATCCCTATAGGTGTATAATGTAATGATCCATATAGGTATATAGTGTGATGGTCCCTATAGGTGTATAGTGTAATGGTCCCTATAGGTGTATAGTGTGATGGTCCCTATAGGTGTATAGTGTGATGGTCCCTATAGGTGTATAGTGTGATGGTCCCTATAGGTGTATAGTGTGATGATTTCTATAGGTGTATAGTGTAATGGTCCCTATATTTGTATAATGTAATGATCCCTATAGGTGTATAGTGTAATGATCCATATAGGTATATAGTGTGATGGTCCCTATAGGTGTATAGTGTAATGGTCCCTATAGGTGTATAGTGTGATGGTCCATATAGGTGTATAGTGTGATGGTCCCTATAGGTGTATAGTGTGATGGTCCCTATATTTGTATAGTGTGAGAAGTTATAGTGAGATACAATACATCAGATTGCAATGACCAGACGTCTCCTGTGTTGATGATTTTTGGGTATAAGATGTGTGTTTTGCCTTGTGTGGGGGAGAAACTGGCAGGGAAATGGTTAACAGATTACCCAGCAGCCCACAAGTACTCTGAGCTGTACCTCCCCCCTCCCCCAAGCAGGAGAAGACCCCCATAGAATGAACAATAAACCAAAACCTGTAACACTTACCAGTCACGTGAATGATGACCTTCTTGAATGGCTGACGCTGGACACTGTCAGCGGTGAGGCGGACCTCGTAGGTTCCGCTGTCACTTTGCAGGACAGGGCTGATGACCAAGGAGCAATCCTCTTCATCTGAGCGGGTCAGACCAAGATGAAACCTCTTACTTTGGTCCTTCTGCAGGTTTGTAATATCATGGTGCAGGATAGGTGAGTAGGGACCTCCTTCTTCCGGAGTCATTCCCCACTCGATCCTAACACTACTTGCACCAGAGAGATCATTGGTGGTGACCACACATGGGATCACCAGTTTAGAGCCAGTTGTAGCATCCAGGCGGGTGTATAATGGGCGGGCCTGAGAATATTGTACACCACATCCCAGGAACACCACGCAGAAAACGAGAAACGCTTTAAAAAGGCTCATTTTCTAAATGAGTCACTAAAAATATACAAATGTGACACAAATTAATATATAAGTGTTTGCTTAGCTAATCAGAAATATATATATAGATATATATATTTGCTTAATAAATTGAACGAGACTTCTCAGAACAGATCACAGATGTGCTCTCTACAGAGTCAAAGCTCAAACTGACAGACAGCCAGCTGTGAGGTTGTTTACATCAGCTGAGAAATCTCTCCACTATAATGTCATCAGTGCACTATGATGTCTTTAGTGCACTATGATGTCATCAGTGGCAGTTGGGCTGCACCTCGCTTAACCGCACTGCTGCAAATTGTTTGTTTAGCAGTTTTGCCTGCATTGCAAATATAATGTCAACAAAGGGTTAATTTTCTCATGTTCTTTGTCCCAATTTATGACTGCTGGAAAGTGAATCCCTACATTTCACTACATAGAGGTGTATGGGGGGGGGGGGGGGGTTTTATCTGCTGGTTTTAAATTTAAAATTTTCACTGATCTCAGCTAAAAATAAATCCAATATTTTTGTTCAGTTGGCCAAAATTAACGATCACTTTTGAAAAAATAAAAATGTCAGTGGGGGGAGGGGGGGGGGGGGGATTATGTGCTCACATTTTCAGATCTCACTGACCTGAGCTAAAAATAGTTCCACTGATTTGTCAGTTGGCCAGAATGAACAGTCACTTTGTTTGAAAAAAAATATTCGGTTTGAGAAATAACCGTCCTGGTATGAATTAAAGGACACGAGGGTGCTAAATGTATTATGTATATATTTATCATTTGCTTGCTATAAGCAACAAATATATTTTTTTTTTTTTAAAGTGGAAGTGTATGGAATAATTTTTAGAGAATAAGGATATCTTCAGCATCACTTACATTTTGAAGAAGAATTTTAGCCAAAAACCAAATAAACATAAATGATTATTATTATTATTATTATTATTTAATAATAATAATAATAATAATAATAAAAAAAATATAGATAATAATAATAATAATAATTGTTATTATTATTTAATATGTTTATTTAAAAATAATAATAATAATAGCAAATTAGAAATTATTATTTGCAGTACTTATATTAATTTCCTAATTATTATTATTAAAAATAATAATAATAATGAATCAATAAAATAAATTCCTATATAAATAATATATAAGTGTTAATTTCCTCCTGCCATTATGCTTCTTGTTAGCGCAGGAAATGACGGGCTGCTTGTTCTAATTCTTGGATTTAAACCCCCCCATAGACTGTTCAAAATTCACTCGATTCCCACTGTCATTATGCTTCGTATGCCTCCGGAAATTTTACTCCCCTTCATGAGGCTATTTTTTGCGATACAGCACTGCGTTATTTTAACTGAGATTTGCACGGTCGTGAGACGCTTTACCCAAATAAAATTGATGTCCTTTTTTCCCCATAAATAGAGCTTTCTTTTAGTGGCATTTGATCACCTCTGCAGATTTTATTTTTTGTGCTATAAACCAAATAAAATTAAAATTAAAAATTTGAAAAATATATATTTTTTTTACTTTTTGCTATAAAACATCTTATAAAAAAATGTAAAAAAAAAAAAAAAATCTCATAAAATTTAGGCCAATATGTATTCTGCTACATGTGTTTAGTAAAAAAAAAATCATGGCGTCTACAAACTATGGGATATATTTATGGAATTTTTAATCATTTTTTTCACTAGTAATGGCAGCGATTTTTAGCGGGACTGCGACATTGCAGCAGACAAATCTGATACTAAGTGCCACATTTTGGGGACCAGTGACAACAATACAGTGATCAGTGCTAAAAAAAAAAAAATGCTGTACTAATGACACTGGCTGGGAAGGGGTTAACATTGGGGGAAATCGGAGGGTTAAATATGTTCCTAGGGAGTGCTTGCTAACTGTGTGTGTGTGTGTCTGTGTCTGTGTGTGTGTGGGGGGGGGGGTGCTTTTACTGTGGGAACCCGAGATCTGTGTTCCTGCTTAGCAGAAAAACAAGATCTCCATCTTCCTCTCTGACAGAACGGCGATCTGCCTTGTTTACATTAGTTCTGCCTCTCCCGGGAACGATCACCAGATCACCAGATACTGACGCAGGTTGGCTCCCGCTGTGCCCAATTACAGCGGGGAGCAGGTTGCCCAGACCAGGCATTCAAAACCACATACAGGTAGGTAATTTTGCACTGAAGGGCCACCCCTGCTGCAGTAAATGCACCTGGGGCGGATGGGAAGTGGTTAAAGTGATACTAAAGTAACTTTTTTTTTTTTTTTTTCGTTATTTTCGTTTGTTCTTTTTTTTTTTTAGAATTCGTAACTTTTTTTTTCGATTCGTAACTTTAATTATTGTTAATTTTTTTTTTTTTTTTGTTTTGGTAATTTTCCGTGTCCCTATTGAACCAAAAAATTTGTAACTTTTTTTTCGATTCGTAACGATTCGTAACTTTTTTTTTTTCGATTCGTAACTTTTTTTTTTTTTCGATTCGTAAATTATTAAAATGTAATAATAGCATTCACTTTACATAAAATTATGAATTTTGCTCCGATTACGAATCTACGAATGTAACGAATGTACCAAAAAATACGAATGCGTCCGAAAATTAAACTAACGAAAAAAACGAATCAACGAAAAAAATAACTCTTACGAATGTACGAATCGTTACGAATCCGAAAACCGACGACTTACGAATGTACACATCGTTACGAATCCGAACACCGATGACTTACGAATGTACGAATTGTTACTAATCAACGGAAACGAAAAAAACAAAATGAAAAAAAACTAATTTTTTTCGGAAACGAAAAAAAACGAAACAAAAATAAACGAATTTTTTTGTTGTGCACATGTCTATACTAAAGGCCTCGATTGCCGCAATTCAACTCCCAGACGGGTTAACTACCTCTGACGCACTGACAATTAACCAAACCTTTGCAGATTTCTATGGCACATTGTACAGAGATACAGCTCTCCCTTCAGAATCTGACTTTATGGGTTTCTTTAAATCTCTTGACCTCCCGACACTCACTACCTCACAGCAATCCCTCCTAGATAAACCCATTACGCTGGAGGAGGTCACTACAGCCGTACACCTATTACCCTCTAATAAAACCCCAGGCCTAGACAGCCTTCTTTCGGAGTGGTATCAGACACATATTGAGTAACTGGCTCCCAGGCTCCTCAATACGTTCCAACATTCCCTTAAGCTGGGGAAACTTCCTGATTCCATGAACGAAGCACTCATTGTTATTATTCCTAAATCTGGAAAGGATAGGCTGCACTGCGGGTTCTATCGTCCCATCTCACTCCTGAACAATGCTGCAAAAATTCTAGCAAAGATACTTGCCCTTAGACTTCAGACGGTCATTCTATCCCTCATACCACCAGACCAATCCAGTTTCATGCCTGGCAGGAGTACATTCGATAACATTTGTAGGTTGTTCTTACACATCCATGATGCAACAAGTGCGGGGCGTAGTGGTCATTTCACTGGATATATTAAAAGCCTTCGACACTGTAAGCTGGCCCTTTCTATGGGAAACTATGGCACAGATGGGATTTGGTCCTTACTTTATCCAATGGGCTTGTTTATTTTACGCAGACCCGAGAGCTAGAGTCCGCATGAATAGGGATATCTCTGATCTGTTTTCTTTGAAGAGGGGTACCAGGCAGGGGTGCCTTCTCTCTCCACTTCTGTTCGCACTGGCCATTGAGCCACTGGCTCTGGTGGTGCAGCAGATGTCTGGGATTGGGGGCATCCGATCTGGCCCACTGGAAAGAGAAGATCTCTCTCTACGCGGAAGATGCCCTTGTATACTTGGACAGTAGAGAGAGCTCTTTTGTTAAACTGTTACAGGTTGTGGAGGAGTTTGGTGCGGTCTCAGGGCTTCAGGTGGGCTGGGATCCCAGGCTTTTGTTATTGGTCCTCCCTTTCCGTTGAATATCTACAGAGGTCAAATATCCAACTAACTTCTTCCTTTTTTTTTTTTTTTTTATAGGGTAAATTTTATTGAATTTTCAACAGTTTTTAAAATTACAATATTACATTTAAATTTTTTATGCAATATATCTTTAAACACTTAAGCCCCGGACCAATTTGCAGCCAAAGGACCAGGCCCTTTTTGCGATTCACCACTGCGTCGCTTTAACTGACAATTGCGCGGTCGTGCGACGTAGCTTCCAAACAAAATTGGCGTCCTTTTTTTTCCCACAAATAGAGCTTTCTTTTGGTGGTATTTGTACACCCCTGCGGTTTTTATTTTTTTGCGCTATAAACAAAAATAGAGCGACAATTTTGAAAAAAAGGCAATATTTTTTACTTTTTGCTATAATAAATATCCCCAAAAAATGTATAACAAAACATTTTTTTTTCCTCAGTTTAGGCCGATACGTATTCTTCTACATATTTTTGGTAAAAAAAAAAATCGCAATTAGCGATTATTGATTGGTTTGCGCAAAAGTTATAGCGTTTACAAAATAGGAGATAGTTTTATAGCATTTTTATTAATATTTTTTTTTTTTTTACTAGTAATGGCGGCGATCAGCGATTTTTATTGTGACTGCGACATTATGGCGGACACATCGGACATTTTTGACACATTTTTGGGACCATTGTCATTTATACAGAAATCAGTGCTATTTAAATGCACTGATTCCTATGTAAATGACACTGGCAGTGAAGGATTTAACCACTAGGGGGCGGGGAGGGGTTAGTGTGACGTGTGTGTGTGTTATTTTTACAGTAGGGGGCGTGGCTTTATGTCTGATCGGCTTTCCCGATGACAGGGAACAGCCGATCAGTGACAGGCAGTGTAGGAAGCACAGGGAGAGGTTTGTTTACACAGACCTCTCCCCGTTCTTCAGCTCTGTGACCCGATCGCGGGACACCAGCGGCGATCGGGTCCGCTGGTGCCGCAGCTGCGGTCACGGAGCTCAGGACCAGGTAGGCGTGCTCGCGAGACCCACGGCTGGGCAATTAAAGGGCCACGTACAGGTACGTGGTTTTGCACAGCCGTGCCATTCTGCCGATGTATATGTGCAGGAGGCCTTAAGCGGTTAATACAATTCAATCTGAACTAAGTATTATGAATCTGAAACATGTACTGTACATGTCGATGAACAACTATTCAATTTTTGTTCAATAAACAACAAAGGGACGTTTGTTGTGATGGTTGTGTCTCTTCTGTGCCACATCTTATGTGTACTGATACATCTTGTTATATATTCTCTTCTAGTGCTAGTATATTTTTCTCTGAACCATTTAGCCCAACTATCAACCTACTACTTCTCCCAATACCTTTTCAATCCATTTGCCCCACAATTTGTCAAACTTCTTAGAGCATCCTTTAGCCTGATAGGTTAATTTTTACATTGGTAGAGCATTATTAACTAGTTTCACCCAGTTTTGTACGGATGGGGGGGACCTCCAGGACCTCTTTCAGGTATGTGGGGACTGCCTTCCAATATCTCATCACATGTGGACACTGCCATATCATGTGGAAGAAGTCTCCCTCCGCAGCATTGCAATGAGGACACTCTGGAGACTCCCCCTTACCCATTTTATGCAGTCGTTTGGGGTTATAATAAATTCTATGGCGGTAATTGAATTGCAGAATTTTGACTCTGGCTGAGATCATGGAGGGGACCAGCGTATCCAATGCTTTAGACCAGGACTTCTCCGTAAGGGCTGGTATATCAAGCTCTCCATTGTGCAGCTACTCTCTCCATTCTAGTGGAGGAGGAAGTCAGCAACATGAAGTAGTATTTAGAAGTCAACTTTGAGTGATCCACGTCAGCTATTAATTTTTCCATATTGGAGGGAGAGAGCGCAACCTCCCCCCCCACCATATTGAGCCATTGCTGCATGCCACAGTTGTCTAAAAAAGAAAGTATTTGGGACTCCATATTCAATCTCCAGGTCTATAAAAAATCTAAATACTCCCTCCCTGAATAGCTAACTTCTTCCTTTAAGTACCTGGGTATTCAGATCCATGCTGACCTCTCTAGATATGAAGACCTCAATATTGCTCCTATAGTCCAACAGATGACGGATAAATTCTGTATCTGGTTGTCATTGCCCCTTAATCTAATCGGTTGCATAAATATATTCAAAATGATTTTTCTACACCCCCCCCCCTTTTACTGGAATGTAACCAGTTACACCTCATATTGTCATGAGTCTAAGGCTATTGTATGTGATGAATGGCGGCTCCTATCTGTCTGGGCTACACAAAGACTAATTATGGGCTGTCGGAGATCGCAATTCCAAGATTAGACAGCAGTCGGATTAAGTGCAATTCTGGACAGACGCTGCCCCCCAGAGACCACTTCTGGCAGTACAATCAGAATACATGGAGGCGTATACCAGCTGGGCAGGTGGGCGGGCAGTGGGAGGTGCTGTGATTGAGGTGTGATTGACAAAAAGGGTTTGCACACACAACTGATTCTCTTATTCCACCTGGGAGCTCAGCTGCGAGGGTCACCACGATAAGTAGATCATTATATTGTATTTTAACTGTATATTATATCATTGTACTGTAGCCTTGCTGTATGTTGTGTAATTGTGTAACCCCCTTTTGATACACGTTAGCTTTCGCATTTCCTTGGGAAATAAACAAGATTTGATTATTATGAAGCCGTGTGCTTGGTTTCATAGCTAACCTCGTATTATTGTGATATTAAACGTAGCATGCGCTCATAGTTTTAACAGACTGACTAATCTACAGAGACTAAACAAAGTTAATGCATAGAGATGAGATAATATCTAGATTGTAGTAGTATATCGTTTTCTACAATTATTATCAAATCCCACATTTGGCACCCATAGATTGAGACAAACAGAATATCGTTTTTTTTTCTGCATTGGATTCACAAACCTAAGGCATTTTTCTTTGTTTCGAGTCTCATTAACACAAACCCTCAAACATCCAGAACGGAAAATCATCTCTAGTGTGGACAAGATTGGCGCTGGCTCGCGAATTCTGAAACCACGCTTGGATGGTCATGAAAATTCTGTGAAAGATCTCATCGGTGAAGCGGACGCGTAGAACCTGGTGAGAGCTGTGGCTGATATATGTATGTATGTTAAATGTTTGTAAGTTTGGCCAGGTAACCGGTCATTGTGACTGGCGAGTAAAAGGGGATGATCACCCCTTGGGTTATATTATATAATCGATAAATTGACAGGACAAACCACACAGCGCTGAGGAAAAAAAGTGGGAATTATTTTAATTTTTTTTTTATATATTTTTTTTTTTTTTGTTACCCATGTGAGTGTGATAGCTCTCAGTTCCAATAGGAGTTCACTGTGGCCTGCAATTTAAGAGGAGACAGCATTAAGAGTGTCTTTTCTGGAAAAGTTCGTAGTTTAAACGGATTTTTTGTATTTTTTTTTTTTGTGTTGTTTTTTGTTTTTGGGTCTTCTGTGTGGGACTAGAGGTGAAAAACTAGACTTTGAGCAGCTTGTGGGGGGTTGCTTATCTGTTTGTTCATCTGTGTGTGTATTGTCTTAACAACTGTTCAGTGTAGCTAGTTGCAGATTAGCATGTCAATGGATATCCTTGAAGAGTTTCTTAGGAAACATGCGTGTATTCAATTTGATTGTTTAGTGTCTCCGAATGCATTAACACATCAGTTTTGTGACCTGTTGAAGCATTGCAGTACTTATAATGATGCCATACCATTTAAAAAAAATTCAAAAAAAGGCAGGAAACAGAGATTGGCAAATTTGGTGAGAATGCTAGTAAAAATGAGAGATATTGCTGAACGGAAGGAGGTTGAATGGTATAAGGATAGAGCAGAATTAATAGGACAGATAGAAAATGTGAGTAAGGATATTTCAGCTATAGCTGCGAATGCGGACGCAAATGTTTGTGAGTGTGATGACATGAGGTATGAGATTGAACAATTGGTGACTGAGAATGGTTTGTTAGAACAGGGATTGGATGAATGGAAGGAATCATGTATGTTGAGAGAACAGTCTATCGCAGCGCTAGAAAATAAAGAGGCTGGGAATGAAAATGCGATAGAAAAACTTAAGACAGAGTTACAGGAATGTAAAATTCAGCTAGCCCAAAAAGATAATACCATTGTGTCTTTGAGAGCATGGGCAATGGAGAATGTGCACAGCCATTGCTGTGCTAACAAGGACACACATTCAGGTGTGACACAGGAGCAAAGAGAAAGGATGCCGATCGAACAGCAACCAGTCTGTGCGGCTGACAGTCCTGAAGAGGCCCCAAGTCTCTTCACTCCTGTGCTAGACAGAACTGGGCAAGGATTAGGAATTATAAAAAGGGAGGGTAGCACCCAAACCACAACACTCTCCATACAAGATCGCACAAATCTGTGCCAGATTTTGGGAAAGTTTGACACTAGCGCTTCACCCATTAGTCTCTCAAACAGGCTGGAGGCTGTAGTGACACAGTACATTTTGAACAATAGGGATGCATGCGCACTCCTCCGCGCATGGCTTCCATTGCAACTGTGTGAAAAACTGCAACCACCAGTTGGGAATCATAGAGGTCTATCTCCCGAGTTAAACTCAAATTGGGGGAACTCGGCAGATAGAATGAGGGAAATGCAGCGCATAATGGGAGGAAGAGATACTAGGGGTTCAGACGCCCTAGAAAATACAAAATTTAGGAGGGGAATTGATCCAATACTTTTTTGCAGTGAATACTTCGCCATTTATAAAGCCACATATAATTGTCCTGATATGTCTCCTGATGATAGTAGTTTTCTGTGTTCTATGGCTAATAAGTGCATATGTATTGATTACCATACCAGAATTGCACTGAGGAACGCCACCTCGTACCAGACCTTTATAAACATATTAAGGGACTGGGTTCGGGAGACAGATCAAGACAATAGGCCCCACAAAAGAGTTGCGGAGATAGTTAAAAGCGAAGGTACAGTGAGATTTACAGGCAAGTGTTATAGATGTGGGAATACAGGCCATGTAATCAAGGACTGTAAATTGCCTAGGAGGAGCATGGGTGAGAAGAAGCCTTGGCATAAGAAGGAACAGCGAAAACCTGGACCAGATAAGGTAGCAACGGAGCCGAACGAGGCACCTGATGCTACATTATATGGTCCACTTTTGAGAGAATTGCAAAGGTTAGGAAAAGGGTTTAAAGAAAACCACGAGGAATATAAAATCCCTCCCCCAACCAATCCGTATTTTAAACCATAGGGATGTCAGGCCCCGATGTTGTCCCTAATATGTCAACTGGATAGGGACAAAAGCGGCAGACCACGTATCCGAGGGGCGATAGGGGGCCATCGCACAAATGTACTTTTGGATACGGGGGCGGCTGTCAGCATAACAAATATTGAACTTCAAAAGGATCCTGCTGGGAGACAAATTTTCCTTAGAGGATTTGGGGGACAACTAGTACCTTCTGAGCAATCAATACCTGTGAACATAGAAATAGAGAGGTTATGTGTGGAACACAGTTTGTTTCTTTCCCCAACGCACGAGGGCACTATTTTGGGCTCTGATGTCATGGGGGCACATGGACTGATTCTTGATCTATGTAATTGGGTACTGTGGAAAGGGTCTAGATACAAAGGCAAGGCACACATGGTCATGGACAGCTGGGAGGTTGCATCAGTTAAAACCGATGAAATCCTTGACCCGCAGGCAATATTGAAAACAGAGGACCAAATATTGGCTAAAATCTTGTGGCAACATAACAAAGTGTGGGCAACGTCTAAAGCGCAATGTGGTAGAGTTTCAAACATGATTGTTAAAATTGAGGGCCCTGATCCGCCACCTCAGCGTCAGTATAAAATTCCGCCCGAATCTATCCCATACATAGAGAGCACAGTGAGGAATTTGTTGGCACAAAATGTAATTAAAGAATGCCAATCTAAAACAAATGCAGCCCTCTGGCCAGTGAAGAAGGAAGGGGGGTGGAGGCCCACTGTAGATTTCCGTGCGCTAAACAGATGCACCCCATCTATTACAAATGTAGTTGCTAAAATGCCAGACATGATGACAGCACTGAAGCCTTCGGCAAAGGTGTATTCATCAATTGACATATCAAATGGCTATTTTTCAATTCCCGTGCACGAGGATAGCCAATACAAGCTAGCCTTCACGTTTCAGGGAAAACAATATGCATTCTGTCGTTTAGCTCAGGGGTTCAAATCCAGCTCTACATACTTCCACATCTGTATGGTGGACATTCTGAAGACATTTTCTGAGCCAGAATGCATCATTCAGTACGTGGACGACATTTTGCTTCAAACCGAGACAAAAGAGCAGCATTATGCTCTGCTGGAGGAACTCCTGACACTAATTGAGAATGCAGGTCTGAAATTAAACCCCAAAAAGGCACAATTGATGAAGGATTCAGTATGTTTCTTGGGTGTGATAGTTTCACAGGGGGGAAGAACTCCAGATCCAAACAAATGTGAAACTATCAGGAAATTACCAAGACCAATCACTAAAACTGCGTTGAGACAATTCCTGGGAATGGTCGGTTTCTGCAGGGACTTCATTGAAGGCTTTGCAGAAAAGGCAAGACCCCTGTATGACTTTCTAAAAGGAGACAAGAAGGAAACAGACCCCTTAGACTGGTTAGGAGAGCATGAACAAGCTTTCACCAAGCTAAAGGTGAGTCTGATGCAGGCCCCGGCCTTGAGCAATCCGAATGCCGATTTGCCCTTTGCACTACAAGTGTATGCCTCTGCAGTAGCAATAACAGCGGTGTTGCTGCAGGAGAGGCAGGGCAAATGGGTACCGGTGGGATACTGGTCCAGGGTACTAAGCCCGGTAGAGAGGGGATTTGATGAATGTGTCAGGAACCTTTTGGCAGCTCACTGGGCGGTTCTCGCCACAGAGCATGTTGTGGGGTTTGGTAAAATCATTCTGCAGACACCCCATTCTCCAATTAAAATGCTTTTGGAACGTACCCTCAGTGGAGTATCCTCCCAAAGGGTGGCCAGATGGCTAGTGGATTTAACACCCAGGAATCTGGCTGTGACCCACAATGCCACCTACACTCTCCCACAATTGATGCAATATGAGGGGGAGCAGCATGACTGTGGGG
Organism: Lithobates sylvaticus; assembly: GCA_028564925.1. Classification (NCBI taxonomy): domain Eukaryota; kingdom Metazoa; phylum Chordata; class Amphibia; order Anura; family Ranidae; genus Lithobates; species Lithobates sylvaticus. The sequence continues at coordinate 91,367,377 of CM053028.1, forward strand.
AAGTACATCGGACCAGAACACAGGAGGTATTTAGGTTAGCATCAGGTACTGGAGACCTTAAAATCTGGGTGGATGGATCAAGGTACTGGGATGAAGGAAGTTTTCACACAGGGTATGCCCTGTGGTGCCCCCAGACCAATGAGAAAATCATGACCAAATGCCCTCGAAGCTTTTCTGCCCAAAGAGCTGAACTGGAGGCAGTGAGAGAGGCCATCACTCATTTCAGTTCAGGTCCCATAACCATATTCTCTGACAGCGCCTATGTAACAAGGTCTCTGACTGAATACATGCCTTTGTGGCAGTCAAGGGGCTTCAGTGATGCCTCTGGGAAGGACTTGGTACATAGTGCGGTGCTAAGAGATATATGGGAAAGAGCAAATGGGGAACCTCAGAGAGTTGCTATCATTAAGGTGAGAGCACACCAAAGAGGTGGAGAGGAGGTTACTGTGGGCAACAACAAGGCAGATGAGCTGGCAAAAGAGGCAGCCCTGATAGGGGCCAAATGGACACCCTATGATACTGAAGGGAGGCAGGCCTGGGAGGAACATAATTCTGAGGAGCAGGAGGTGAAAGCAGGTTCACATGAACTCCTGCCGGTGCTAAGGATGCCTACCCCATGCTTAGCAGGTGAACAAAATAAGGATGAGGCCTTGAGCTCAATCAAAAAGCAGCTTAGAACAAAAGCGGCAGATGCTCCCCAAAATTATGTATTAGAAGACGATCTACTGTTAAAAGAAACTTCAGAAGGACGAAAGTTTGTAGTGCCCTCCCAGCATCAAAAAGATTTAGCCCTGGAAAATCACAGGTTAACAGGCCACATGGGTGTTCAGGGTACCTTGAAATTTGTGCAAGCTAGATATGGTGGGAGACAATGGGAAACACAATCTCACAGGTAGTGCAGGAATGCTTAATATGTGCACAAATGAACCCTAGGCCAAAGGGACAGAAGCCAATATTAGCAAGGGCACCGGTAGCCAATGGACCCTGGGAAAACCTACAGATTGACTTTGTTGGTCCGTTACAGAGTGCCCCTGGGGGATACAGATATCTACTCGTGGTGGTGGACGTTTTTTCGAAATGGGTAGAGGGTCTGCCCCTAAGAAAGGACTCTGCCACTGCCACGGCTAGAGCTTTGTGGACCGAAGTCTTTTCAAGATGGGGGTTCCCCAAAGTCCTGGAGTCCGATAGGGGGACTCACTTTACCGGCAGGGTCATGAAAAATATTTGTGAGCTGCTGGGAGTAGAACAGAGATTCCATGTTCCATACCATCCACAATCGGCGGGGATGGTTGAGAGGATGAATCGAACACTGAAAGAGAGGCTTAAAAAGATGGTACTGCAATCAGGAAAGAACTGGCTGATTCATCTGCCTTCAATCCTGATGGCCGTACGAGGATCTACAGCGAAAGGTACATCATTAACCCCATATCAGTTAATGACGGGGAGAATGATGAACCTCAGCCATCCAGCAGACCCAATACTTAGTACCCCCTTGAGAGAGAGTGCTGAAAGGGACCGATTTCTGGTCCAACTGCAAGAACAGGTACAGAGGTATTTGCAATTTGCTGCAAGTAACATGGCACCTAAAGAGAAGGAGCAGCCTTTAAAGCCTCCCGTTAGCTTGAAGATTGGAGACAGGGTTATGGTAAAGAACTTTGTTTCCAAGTCTTCATGGGACGCAAACTGGACGGGACCGTTCACAGTCACTATGACCCTTAGTGATCAGGTGGTCAAAGTAAAGCGGCTCATAGATAACAAGGGTGCAAAGGGCATGAAAAAGAGGGAGATAGAGAAATGGGTTCATGCTGATCAATGTAAAAGGTATTGCTGATAAGAATTGATTCCGCTCTTGTTCTTGTTTTCCAGAGTCCTGGTGGAGCAAAGATTGGCAAAGTCTCTGGAGAATGGATGGAAGGATCATACTTGTCGTGTTGGCGATCCATCTGAGCCATGTAACATCTCAAATTGATTCTGACGAATATTCAGGGGATGCTGTGGAAAGGGAGAATCCTGAGGAAGACCATGCATCCACTTCAATTATATCATCAATGTTGAACTTGTTAGGTCAGAAGGGGATGCAGGGGGGAGATGAAAGAAGGAGAAAGGTCAGGATTATATCAAAGAATCCTAAATTACCGGACACGTACCAATGGGGTCACCATGGCAATTTGCAATACAAAGTTTCTTTTGCTTTTGGACGATTTAATCCTAACTCAACATCACAAGGACGTGCGTACAAGCAAAACTTGCAAAATATCATACCGGAATCTCTCCAGCCGTTTGTAGATGTAACTATATATATGAATGAAACTGGTTATTGGTTAGGAAAACAATCCAATCTATCCAAACCTTGGGAAGCAAGGGACGTGGGATATGGGGTTTTTGGTGAAGAATTGAAGGAAGGGAAGTATGTTTTTATGTGTGGCATATATTGGCATGACCAAAGTAATAGGGCGCAGAGACCCAGGAGGCTGACACTTAGGCACAGTAAGGTGTCTGTTGGCCAAACTAGGGAGCTCCAGATGACACATCAATGGGGTGAAAATTTCCTTGTGGGGGCAGTATCTCGGTCCTATCAGTCCTACAGAGAAGCTCTTGGTTACTGGACATGTGGGACACCAGAGATGGACCTGGGGGAGATACGCCTAGTTGATGTCTCACCGGAGAGGTTAAAACCCTGCATAGGTGATGCCAGTGGCTACACACAGGAACATACTCCGTTAGAGAAGGGGGAACCACTACAAATAGATCTAAGCTCGTCACAAACGCTGGCTACCAGGGTACAGTATGCTTTCACCACATGGCACTTCAATATCTCGCAATGGTTGGTAAAATCCTATTACCCTATATGTGCTGAATATACACTAAATCAAGTACGGTCAGTATATCAATGGCTTTCTCCCAGAGATGGGCGGACACAGAATGAGGTCCATGAAGGACGCTTATTTCTGAGGAGTAACCGAAAGAGGAGGGATGTATTCAGCACTATATTGGGGGGAATAGGAACTGGGATGGGTGTTATTAATGGAGTGGACATCGATCTCCTGAGGAACAAACTCTCAGCCATAGCTTCAGACAGTAAACGGGGCTTTGTTGCTCAGAGAGAGATCAATGACATTCTTGATAATATTCAACAACGTCACATAAATACCCAGGTAAAAGTAGCTCAAGATTTTATACGCCATTTTAAGAGGTTGGTGGATAATGTGGTGATACAGGGCAAAAATATGTCATGGGCTCTGGCATGCACTCAGGGACAGGCGGAACTATCAACCAACATCAAACTGATTGTACAGTCCCTGTATGGGGGGAAGTGGCCTTATGAATTAGCATCACAGCTCAGTAAGATTTTACCAAAGCACATCTCTTACACTAATCCAAGTTGGTGGTCAAATGCCTGGATGGGATGTACGAATTTGGATTATGAGAGATGTTATGCTTCCTCGTTGATCCCATATACAGAAGTGCAGACTCAATCTGTGTATTCGGTGATATCAATGGGCTTACTGACTGGGGATTCTACTTTGTTGCATCTGAGGCTAAATTACCCACATGTGATCAGAGAGAATGGGAGCTGGAGGCAGGTTGATATTTCCCTCTGTCAGAGGCATGACCATGACATCCTTTGTATGCCAGGCCAATACACGGTAGTAAAGGAGAAATGTTGGGAGGATGCGTCACTCTGTGTACTGGATGGGGAGAACATTGCCGGGAAGGGAACACCGGGGTATTATTTGGGACATGGGAGAGTTTGTTTCTTTGTCCTAAAGGATACTAATATAACATTAGTCATGGAGATAGGATGTTCTGTGAACCTGACAATAGCAAGAGGAGCGTGGTGTACCTTTGGCGATGTCTCTGAAATCCAGACACAGGAATGGAAGTATGTGATACCGCATATTGCCAATCTGTCTGTGGATGTCAACCAGAACCTCCCTGTTAATCTGAGAGCCCTGAACCTTGGTATGGGAAGGAAGATACAGGAGTGGTTAGCAGATTGGGATAGAGATGAGAGCCTTATGAAGATGCTGCAGCAAGAGAGAGCTAATGCTACTATAGCCATATACCATAATCAAAATGAAATAAAGGAGGTAGTGCATCAATTAGAAAATGATGTGGGAGGGTCTTGGTGGGAGGTAATATTTGGACATTCCAGTAAGGCCAACAGCATTTTGAATTATTTGATACATCCCGTTGTGGTGTTACTCATTATTGCTGCAGTTTCGTCATTGGTTCAAATTGGTATGTGTTGTTGGACTAGACATTTATATAAGAAGGTCTCGCATCTATCTATGCAAGTGGAGGGACGAATTGACGGTAAGGTCTCTTCATATACGGTAGAGGCTTTGCTGCCAGCTCAGAGCCCTGAAATACCACTGACGTGCCGGAATTGCGGTAGGGAAGGCCATTGTGAACAAACCTGCCTAATCCCGACCCGTATTTTCAGCAAAGAACTATAGGAGGTTGGGAGCGGGATAGGCGAGTTGAGGGGTCAAATGTATATATGTATATATTATGGTAGTGGGTTGATTTATGTTATGGTGTAGTGTGATAAAGGTGTATTTTAGGCTAGTAACATGGGCAAAAGGCCCTCCTCGAGACTCTGTGTTGGAAAGCTGGGTGATGTGTTACCCTGAATGTGTGATGGTGAATGGTGAGTGAATGAGCACCCCTTGCCTGTACTGCATCTCGTCCTGAAGATACCAAAGACACAGAAGGGTGACATGGAAGCTGTCACTGAAGAAGGATGGTGGTGTATCACTAAGTGGCAAAGCGGAGAGTGTTGGAAAGCATGACACGATAAGACCATTATGGACTGTTCCATAGGAGCTGTTGCTGCACAGGTTGAAAACCACAGCGCGTTAAGAAAGTCAAGGACTGTTCTATGGGTACTGATTTGGAAACGCATGTCAGGGAGGAAACAGTTATGGACTGTTCAATAGGAGCTGGGTCGGAAGAAGGGTGTTATGCGCCTGTTGAGGCGCAAAGCGGCATATGTTGGATTCAATACAAGATACACCCCCCCCCCCTTTTACTGGAATGTAACCAGTTACACCTCATATTGTCATGAGTCTAAGGCTATTGTATGTGATGAATGGCGGCTCCTATCTGTCTGGGCTACACAAAGACTAATTATGGGCTGTCGGAGATCGCAATTCCAAGATTAGACAGCAGTCGGATTAAGTGCAATTCTGGACAGACGCTGCCCCCCAGAGACCACTTCTGGCAGTACAATCAGAATACATGGAGGCGTATACCAGCTGGGCAGGTGGGCGGGCAGTGGGAGGTGCTGTGATTGAGGTGTGATTGACAAAAAGGGTTTGCACACACAACTGATTCTCTTATTCCATCTGGAGCTCAGCTGCGAAGGGTCACCACGATAAGTAGATCATTATATTGTATTTTAACTGTATATTATATCATTGTACTGTAGCCTTGCTGTATGTTGTGTAATTGTGTAACCCCCTTTTGATACACGTTAGCTTTCGCATTTCCTTGGGAAATAAACAAGATTTGATTATTATGAAGCCGTGTGCTTGGTTTCATAGCTAACCTCGTATTATTGTGATATTAAACGTAGCATGCGCTCATAGTTTTAACAGACTGACTAATCTACAGAGACTAAACAAAGTTAATGCATAGAGATGAGATAATATCTAGATTGTAGTAGTATATCGTTTTCTACAATTATTATCAAATCCCACAGATACAATGGGTCAAAGTGAAGGCAGCTGGCATGGATTCTGGATCTTCATGGATAAGACAGGGACCCTTGGATGGTCACTTGGTAGGCAAAATGGATTAAGCCAATAGTGGACACCAACTAGTGATAGAGCAAGGATCTCTTGAGACGTTCTCCAAGAAATATTCAAATCATAGGGAGAAAAACATGAAGAAAAAACCAGGAGGGGACTCCAATGGTGTAGATCAAAAAGGGCAGGTTTTTATTGAAAAAAAACAAATACAAAAACAAATAATAGTATAAAAGTGATCACATTTAAAAGCAGTGTGGGAATGGGTATGACCTGGCCCTACGCGTTTCGTCTATAGAAGACTTCAACTGGGACATATGCCCCAGTATCTCAATTGTTCACTTTCTCAGCGCTGCACTCCCTTTTATACTACCCATTGAATATTTGTCTTATTCTAGCGCAGCCGCTTCACTAGCATTTTTTTGTTTATATTTGAGTTTAGCGCTATAATTTTTCCCACCTTTCACAGTTAGGGATAATACCCTACTATCTTTTGAAACACTTATGACGCGTACACACGGTCGGAAATTCCGACCACAAAATCCGTCTGAATTTTTCTGACGGATTTTGTTCCGACACTGGTGTTGCATAAACACGGTCGAACAAAGTTGTCAGAAAATCCGATCATTCTGAACGTGGTGACGTTCGTTGCGTATGCCGGAACTACGTAGAGGCTAGTAGCCAATAGCTTTGGTCTCATAATTTGATCTGAGCATGCGTGGCACTTTGTCCGTCGGAATTCTCTACACACGATCGGAAAAAGTCAGATTGGATTTTGTTGTCGAAAAATTTGAGAGCAGGATCTCCGATGGAGCCCACACACGGACGGATTTTCCGACAACATGGTCCAATCGGACATTTTCCGTCTGAATTTCCGACCGTGTGTACGGGGCATTAGACTAAAATACGGCCTTGACAACAAATTCTTTTTCAAATATCTTTTGTTCTTTTATTTATGGTCTAGAGCCCTACGGACGACATGAGTAACGATGACACATAGGAACAACACAAAACTCACCAACATGAAATAGACCTGAAAGTGTGCCTTGGTCTACCGTATGGTACACCAAAATAAGGGGGCATACCCTAGATAAGGAATGATAAAAAGTAGTTATGGAATAATGTGAAATGAGTATTCAGTCTGTGGTAAGAATACTTGGAAGAGGCTTTTAAAAGGGGAGAGTGGGTGGGTATCTCGCACAGGAAACCGACAAAGACCGGCGGCCTTTGGGCTGCTTAAATACCCTCCGGGCTCCTCCCATAACTTCAGGCCGGTACCCGGCCTTCCAATTTATGGTCTAGAGCCCTACGGACGACATGAGTAACGATGACACATAGGAACAACACAAAACTCACCAACATGAAATAGACCTGAAAGTGTGCCTTGGTCTACCGTATGGTACACCAAAATAAGGGGGCAAAAACCTTCAGGTAGGGGATAATTATTTATTAAAGGTAAATGTCACTGAGTAAGTCGGGCAAAGGCCTGAGCCATCTCCAACTGTGGGTTAGGTATGTAGCGAGAGAAGCAGGCCGACTTCCACCGACCTAGTTTCTTGATCACATGGTCCGGAACCCCCTGTCTTGAGGCCGTCGTGGCCGCCCCGATCCGGAATGAATGCCCGGAGTACTGGCTGGGGTCCAATTGAAGATTGCCGAGAAGGACCCGGACATGTTCCACGAACTGCGACGAGTTTGAGGGGTTTAACTGGAAAGGGTAAAAGCGGACTGGACCCTGGGCGATCGGATAGCAGTGCCGTCAAGCGGTTTAACACGGCAACTGGGCACCAGTTGTTGTGGGTCCTGTACAGGTGAATATCTACTCCGGAACCTCGCTGCTGAGTTTTAGACGTCGCCAAGTGAAGCACGTAGTGATCCTGGTGGCGGCAGAGATTACTTCTATGCAAGACTGGCGCAGCTGGGTGGCTGCGAGTGAACTCGCTGGGCCGTAGAAACCCATAAAAACGCCATGTGTATCGCAGCCTGCAGGACGGTGCTGAGGAGGAGACCAAAAGGGGACCTATCCAGGATGTCAGACATCCCCTTAAAGATCTCCCCAGTGATAGGCAGCCGCTTCGGGCTGACTGGCGGCTGGTGCTTCTGAACTCCACGCAGTAGAGCCCTTACTGCGTGGCAGGAGAACACCGAAGGCCTCGCGGGGTCTTGAAGTGACAAGTAGTGCTGCACCCCGGCCACGTACTGGCGTATCGTGCTGTGTGACAGTGCTAGGTGAGAATGGCAATAAGCGATAAACACCAGGACCTGCTTGACGCTGGAAGATTCACGGGGGCGATGGGGCAGGAACTTATTAAACGCCCTCCAGGCCGTCCGGTAGGCCCGCCGGCTGTTGCGGGCGAGCGAAGCGTTGATGAAGTTAGTAGCTGACTGTAAATGTGGGGCTAGTCCAAGGTCAGTTGTGACCAATCCGGGATAGTGGCTGAGAGATGGTAGGCTCCTGGCATCTGTTCAAAGAAAGAAATAAAGTTAAAACGGGAGAGTGCGTCCGCTGCTGAGTTGAACTTCCCTGGAATGAATGAGCAGTAAACATTGAACTGATGTTGTAGGGATAGCTGGACCAGTCTGCGGAGGAAGGACATGACGGGCCTGGATTTAGACCTGCCCTTGCTGATGATCTCGGCTGTGGCTTGATTGTCTGTCGTAAAAGCAACAGTCTGTCCCGACCAATGGTGACCCCATAGGTGAGCGGCTGCTACGACGGGGAACAGCTCAAAGAGGGCTGACGTGGTAGTGAAGCCCGGTGTGGCTAGTGCCTGAGGAGGCCAAGGGGCGGCGAACCACAAATGGCCAAAAATGGCGGCGCATCCTGTGGATGCCGCCGCATCGGTCACCACCTGGGGTGACAGCGTGGACACGACTGGGATGAACAGGGACACACCGTTCCAATTACTAAGAAAGTGTTCCCACATGGCCAGATCTGCCCTGGCTGCTGAATCCAGCCTGATGACCTGGTCTGGGTCCTGAGTGTAGGACAGGAAGACCAGTAGCCGGGACACGAAGGAGCGGCCCTGGGGGATGATCCTCATAGCAAAATTCAACATCCCGAGGGGAGACTGAAGTTGCTTCTGAGTACATCCCCCCACCCGGGTGAACTCTCGCAGAACCGTCCTAATACGGTCCAACTTATCTGCGGGAAGGCTGGCCTGCATGGTAAGCGTGTCAAGGTCAATGCCCAAGAACGTGATCTTGTGCGCCGGGCCGTCAACCTTGTGTTCCGCTATGGGGACGTTCAGATTGTCGAAAACCGTCCTCAACTTTCCAAGGTCCCCTGGGGGAGCCCCGGGTGGTTCTATCAGAAGGAAGTCATCCAAATAATGGACGACCTCGTGGCACTGTGCCTCGTGGAGAAGGATCCACGCCAGGGTCTCCGCGAACTTATCAAATAACCAAGGACTACTCTTAGACCCGAAGGTCAATTTGGTTGCGAAATAATATCGCTCCCTCCACTTGATGCCGTGCCAGCACCACAGGGAAGGATGTATGGGCAGCAGCTTGAAGGCGTCAGATATGTCCGCCTTCGAGAGCCAAGCACCTACCCCAGCCCTGAGTATGGCCTGGATAGCCATATCTACCGAAGCGTACTTCAGTGAGAACTCCTCGGAGAGGATGAGCGAGTTGAGACTGGGAACGACGGAAGAATGAGGCGCTGACAGATCATACACCAGACGTTTTTTATTTGAAAATTTTCCCTGTACAAGCCCGATAGGGCTAACCCTCCAGATACTAAAGGGAGACTGACTGAACGGGCCTATCATAAAGTCCCGATCCAACTCCGTCTGAAGAAGGACGTCGATAGCTGGCTCATCTGTTGCTGCTGAGCGCAGGTTCGGACATTCGTGGGTGGTGTGGGGCAGGGTGATGAGCCCGGTATGAAACCCATCGGTGAAACCTCGGATGAGGTAGCTGGCGAGTGATGGAGTGGGGTGTGAGGTCAAGTAAACATCGAGCCAAAGGACATTGACCCGGCTTAGTCACGGTTTCTTCTACTTGACCTCACACAGGACCCTGGGGTGCGCCCTCTGGCATAGGGTGCAAACGTGCAAGAGCCGGCACTGGCTGAAATTGCAGGAGCCGTAGTTGAAGTTGTTGCAAATGGCGGCTCCCCCAACCATCCGCACCAGACGTCCCAACTTGTCCACCTTCTGCCCTTGCGCCGGGGCCTGCTGAGCCTGACTCGTGCTGGTAGAGGCCGTGCTAGTTATCGGGTGGACAGAGGCTATGTTGGCACACCAGACCGTGGTGTGGGATGCTGACTGACAGACAGCACATAGCGGGGAGCGTAGACCCGCAAAGTGGCGGCAGAACAACTCAGTGTCCACTACGCTCCAGTCCGTTGTCAAATGGAACTGTAAGAATCTGGCCGCGGCTTTGGCCGAGAAGGACCGATGATAATCGTAGAACGCTGAGCCACCGTATTTGTGGCCCAGGTCTACGATTAAATGGAGGTAGAGGTCCAGTACCCCCCGCCTGCCCGGGGAGGCTGAGCACAGCACATCCCTGAACATGCCGAAAGCGAGCGTGAACTCGGGCACCGTGAACTTTCTGTTGAGCCTCAGATCCTTTGCCTTCAAAACCACCGAGACGTCCCCCCAGGTGTAGGCCTTGTTCTCGGCCAAGTCATGGACCGAGATCATGAGTGAGGCCAGGTTAACGTCTCTGCCCTCTAAAATGTCCTTCCTTACGCTGGGTGGCACCAGGTGGGAAGGATGAATGGTAGTCGTGGCAAGCTCACTACCTGCGGCCGGTGCACTGATGGCTGGGACCACCGCAGGGTCCGGAACCGTGGCGGCCGGGCTGGCCTTTAGACGTTACACCCTGTCCTGGACCTCAACGATCGAGGAAGACAGGGGAGACACGAGGGTGTGTAGCTGAGCGACGGCGGCTGAAATAGATTCCAGGGACGCCTGCTGGCTGCTGGAGCCTGCTGCGGCCGGTGGTGGAAAGAGGAGCCTGAATAGCTCCGCCTTCCTGGCCGCGGACGAGAAGGGTATCCCTCTGCGCCTCAGCTCGGCGGACAGCCTGGGAATTGTCCATGCCCTAAGGGACTGGGCACTGCCAGCCTCGGAGGCTGACGCCGGAGATAGCGGGGTGGTGAGGTCATCGCTGCCGACTGACGACATGGCGGCTGCCAAGACCCGTTTACTTAGTAGACTGGTCACGTGTCTGCAGGCTGGGCCTATAAAGAGGTGACAAGAAATGAGTTTGGACGTGTGACCTATGGTATACGTACCTGCCATGAAAATGCAGGTGCATCCCCCCCCCCCCCCCGCCCCTGCGTCTCTTTTTTTTTTTTTTTTTACCTGCTGGAACCCTGATCAAGCTGGTGCAGGTGGACCTACTGAATCCGACTGACCTGAGAGAGTGTGAGAGAAAGTACCAATTTAAGAGCCTGAAACTGCTGCCGTCCAGAGCGACGGTACCCAACGTTGACGATAACAACAGGCGATAGTGACTTAAGTCGACTGACGTGACAGCTGTGGAATCAAATGACAGACGACAATACAAATAACTGAAATGACATGTTGCCTTAACTGAAATGAACATCCCGTGACAGGGCCCGGCCCGGTCGTACCGTATGGGGGTGGCTGTGAGCTGGACTCTGGAGCACGTACAGAAATGAGGCAACCGTGAAATGAGGCCAACTGCCTGGGTACGCTGGGGCCGAACTGTGACATGCTGGCTGCCACCGGGTCCGACTCCAAGTGCTACGGCATGCTTTGGAACGCAAGCACACGTGTGCCAGCGACCTCGATCATCATGCCACTGTCTAGTGACTGAACCCCTTTCTCCCTTTTTTTTTTTTTGTTTTGAAATGCGGCCGGCCTAGGGCACGCCTAGGGCACGCCGGCGCGAATTCGTACAGGCAAGTGACCAATTAACGCCGGGGCGTGGTAAGGTGACATAGAAATGATATAACATGACAAGGACAAGAATCAAAAGTTTTTTTTTTTTTTTTTTTTTGCGATTCCGTCCCTGGCGCATGTATTGAAATGAGGCCGGCCTAGGGCACGCCGACACGAATTAGTGCGGGGAAGTGACTGCATTCATGCCGGGCGTGGTAAGGTGACAGAAATGACATACCATGACAGGGGCAAGAATCAAGAATGTACGCAACCTGTGATGCGATTCCGCCCTTGGCGCATGTATCGAAATGAGGCCGGGTAGTCGTGCGTCTGGATCGCCCCGATCGGAGCATCTATGGATGCGACCGGACCTACCCAGAGGTATGGTGACCGAAATGAAACCATGACAAAGACTAGATTACAACAAACCGAGCCACTTGTAACCGAATCTAATCTCTGGAGCATGTATAGAAAGGAGGCAGAGCGGCTAGGCGAATCAGTGCGAATCGATGCATCCCGGATGCGACCGGATTCAGACCGATACGTGGCCAATGACTGATATCATGCCAAAGACTGGACTCGAGCCCGCATCCGTACGAGCGGTGGGCCAATCTCTGAAACATGTATGGTAATACGGCCATAACCTGGGTACCCCGAGACAAATCCGTGCCTAAGTGCGACATGACTTGAATCTGAGTGCGGCCAGGATCGAAATGATGGCATGAACGCCCTGTTTAACTGATGCGAAATGACTTAGCATGACCGAATGGCCCGATACGTTAGCCATGTTTGAAATGACGAAATGATTGCCATGCTAATACATGAAATGTTTCGACACGGTCGAAGTGATTCGTACAATTAACATGCCAACAGCGACTCGGAATGCAAATAGCGATTCGGCACGCTTGCTGGCATGACCGATTGAATAATATGACAGGACATGAACGATGCGTGTGAGTGCGAACGGCACCCGTGCGTGAGCCATGTTTGAACGATTCAAAGACTGCGTAATACGACCGCGTAAGGGGAACCCTTGAGTGCCGGATGCGGCATCGGTCGGAGTGTCATGGCGGGCGGCCCTGAATGTGCGTGCCGCTAGGTGGCTCCCGATCGTGTACAACCAAAAACGTGCGTGTAACTGTTTAGGTTTTCGAGACAAGCGGTGCGTGGTTCGTGAGCTACGCAGACCACAGTTTAGTGACATGATAAGCAGTGCATGAGAACGTAAAACATGGGAGCCGAAGCCCTACCTGCGACAGCCGAACCAGACTCTTTGTACGGAACTGCGACTCGGCGACACGAGTGCGACACGAAGGGACAACACGACTTACGAACACGGAACGCGGGACTGCAACAAAAGGAGACGGACAGACGAAACGGAGCTCACGAACCGGCACCAACAGCGCTTGTCTCGAACGAGTCGGTCCTAGATGTCTGACGTATCAGATATCTCGCACAGGAAACCGACAAAGACCGGCGGCCTTTGGGCTGCTTAAATACCCTCCGGGCTCCTCCCATAACTTCAGGCCGGTACCCGGCCTTCCAATACCCCACCCCGCCATCTGCTGGGAAACACACGGGTCCCAGAGACAGCAGGGACTATCCGTATTGCGCAACTCGCGCATGCGCATACCCATACCGAAGATGGCTGCAGCAGCACCCGAGAGCCGAGTGACAGTTCGGCTTCGGGTGCCAACATAAGTGTCCATATTTTAAAAGTCAGCAGCTGCAGTATTTGTATCTGCTGACTTTAAAAAAAAATTTTTTTAGGGGGAACTCCCGCTTTAACTAAAATGGATAGAGATTATTGTATACAAAACTATATTGTCAAAGGGTCTTTGCAATTATGATGCTGATGTGGGGTCGTACGTGCTATGTGTGTAAATGTGTGTGTGAGTGAATGGTGTTGCTTCATAGTGTATACAGTTTTGCAGACTGATTACTTGTTCCTTTTATACACTGCCTGACTTATCCTGGCGGAAAATTGCATATTATATGCATGTACTGGAAGTCTGTACTGTTTTTGGTTGTTTTCTTTTCTGTTGCTTTAAATTGAAAATAAACACCTTTTAAAAAACAAAAGTGATACTAAAGGATTTTTTTTTTTTTAAATAACAAACATGTTATACTTATCTGCTCTGTGTAATGGTTTTGCTCAGAGCAGCCCGAATCCACCTTTTATAGGTTCCCCCACCGGAGAGACAGTCTCCTCCCCCCTGCTTAGTGCCCCCATAGCAAGCCGCTTTCTATGGGGGCCCTCATTTGTGTTTGGCCCTGTCCCCCCTTGTTTCCCCTTTCACTGGGTGTGATTGACAGCTGTGTCTGAGCCAATGAGGAGGGAGATAGCTGGGAGAACAGATGCTCTAATGCAGATCAGGCTCAGGTAAGTATAAGGGGGCCTGTGGGGGGCGGGGGTAGCTGCACCCAGAAAGTTTTTTACCTTCATGCATAGACCTAAATGCTTGTTAGATCTAGGGGGAGCTAAAGAGGTTGCTTCACTTACCTTACCCCTTCCTTTTGCGTCCACTTACCTTACTCCTCATTTTGCATCCACTTACCTTACCCCTCCTTTTTTGCATCCTCCCCCCTCCTTCCGGTGCTCCCAGATTTGTGGGCGGTCCTTCAACATCATCACCTACAATAAAGAGCTATCAATCCTGTATTGTATGTGGAAGAAGCAGGAGTGCAACCAAGGCCAAGAGCACCATAGAGGAGACTTTAAGGGACTGGTCCCACACTTTATTCCTGCACCCCCAGACTGAACAAGCAGTGTGTGTGGGGATGAGGGGGGGATAGATTTTACATGTAATTATATATTAATGATTAGAGAGCAGCATTAACCACTTCAGTCCCAGAAGGTTTTACCCCCCCCCCCCCCTTTATGACCAGGCCATCTTTTGCAATACGGCACTGTGTTACTTTAACTGACAATTACGCGGTCGTATGACGCTGTACACAAATAAAATGTGTGTCCTTTTTTTTTTCCACAAATAGAGCTTATTTTTTGCGCTATAAACAAAAAAAGGGCGACAAGTTTGAAAAAAATTTATAATTTTTCCTTTCTGTTACAAAACATCCAATTAAAATGAAAGAAAAATTATTATTTTTTTTTATAAATTTAGACCAACATGTATTCTGCTACATGTTTTTTGTGTAGCACCCTGATATTTAGGCAGGGTTGGTCCTAAATTGCCAGGTATAGCTACCTCGGCTAATTGTTGTTTCACACACATAGGTTGGACTTGATGGACTTGTGTCTTTTTTCAGCCTCACCTACTATGTAACTATCAATTGAGTTCACCCCAAGTCTGGAATTGCTGCACTTCCCTCTTTTGCCACTGGGTGGCCGGGCACTTGGTGGCATTAGATAAGACAAGGGCAAAGCAAGGACAGATTAGGAATAGATTGGGTATCTCAGCCAATGGGCAGGGGTTTTCTTAAATCCCTTGGCCTGCTGGGAGAACCAATATTTTTGGGTGGAGTCAGGTGATTGGTGTTCTGTGCCACCTGGAGGGCTGTCTGGGTGGACGTGTGCTGTATTGCCCCGGGCTGCTAGGCCGGAGTTTGGGCCTATCCCGGGGGCATCTGGCTGCTAGGCTGTCTGAGGGCCTATCCAGAAGTGAGAGAGCAGTGCAGGGTTGGGATTGCGGCTTGCAGTCCAACCAGTAGTGACGGTTCTGCAGGCCGGAAAACCTGTCGTGGTTGGAGGTAGAGAAGAAGATGTCGCCACTGAGGGACCATCCACCTTATTACCAGGGACCACAGTGAGTAGCTGAAGCAAGTACCGGTGCAGTATTCTCACCAACCAGGGATGTTGAAGAATCGGGAAACTTCAGTGGGAATCAAGCCAGGGACCCAACCAGCGGAGGAGATGCTTGCAGAGCAGCCTTGTGTGCCAAGCCAGGGACCAAGCAGGCCAATGGGGTGAAGCTTGAGAAGTATCTAAAGTGCCAAGCCAGGGACACAGAAGGGATCCGGGGGTGACGCTTGAGAGGTATCTTGAGTGCCAATCTAGGGACCCAGCAGGGAAGCGGGGGCGACGCTTGAGAGGTATCTTGAGTACCAAGCCGGGGACCCAGCAGGGAAGTGGGGGTGACGCTTGAGAGGTATCTTGAGTACTAAGCCGGGGACCCAGCAGGGAAGTGGTGGTGACGCTTGAGAGGTATCTTGAATGCCAATCTAGGGACCCAGCAGGGAAGCGGGCGTGACGCTTGAGAGGTATCTTGAGTGCCAAGCTTGGGACCCACAAGGGAAGCAGGTTGACCCTTGAGGAAGATACCATGGTGAAGATTGGAGGAGCTCAAGGGATTCAGTGGCAGTGAATGAGAGGGTCTAGTGAGAGACCGGGAGCTCAGTGTATGGAAGAACTACAAGAAGTGATTGTAGTGGAAGTGAAGGAACTGTTACATTTGCTGTTAAGAACTATTCTAAGACTGTTGTCATAGGAGAAAGCATTCCTAGACATGCAGATGTGGCGTCTTGCTGGATGCCTTTCCCTGCATGGCTGTCTACCTGTAGAAGTCTTGGAGTCTGCCAATTAACATTGCAACTACCTAAGGGTGTCCTGGCCCTAACCCTCTCTCCCAAAGTTCTGTTACAAGAAATCAAATCTCTTTGCATTTAAGAAGTGTCTGGCGCCCAATTAATATACCTTATACTACACCCACTATGCCTCACAACCCACCACATACAGAAGGATGTCAGCAGTTCTTGTCTCTGAAGGTTCTTATTAGACTGGAGGAGGCCTGGGAGCTTGCTACAGGGGTAAAAAAAATCCCAATAGGAGTATATTGATTGGGTTGCGCAAAAAGTTATTGCGTCTACAAACTAAAGGATATATACTGGAATTTTTATTTATTTTTTACTAGTAATTTTTTAAGCAGGACTGCGATATTGCGGCGGACAAATCAGACACTTTTTGGGGACCAGTGACACCAATACAGTGATCAGTGCTAAAAAAAAAAAATGCACTGTCACTGTATTAATGACACTGACAGGGAAGGGGTTCACCTCTAGGGGCGATCAAAGGGTTAAATGTGTTCCCTAGGGGGTGCTGGCTCACTGTGTGGTGGGGGGGTGCTTTGACTGCTCAACAGAAACACAAGACCTCCATATTCCCCCTCTGACAGAATAGCGGTCTGCTTCTCCTGAGAACGATCGGCGGGTCCCGGCGGACATCGGGTCCCGCTGATTGGCTCCCGCTGTGTCCAATCACTGTGGGAGCGAGTGGCCCACGGCGCCTGCATGTCCCAGACTCAGTGCACAAAATCACGTACAGGCACAAGATTTTGCGCGGGGGACCCGAGAAGAGGAGGATCAAGGAACTGCATCTGGATGCAAAATTCTGCAATAAAATACTGCATTACACAGAGCCTCGGAGGAAAATTAATTAACCACTTGCTTACTGTGCACTTAAACACCCTTCCTGTACCAATTTTCAGCTTTCTGACTTTCAGTGACAATTGTTTGTTATGTTTTTTATCTTTTAAAATAGAAGTGTGGTATTTATTTTTTTTTATTTTTTTTGCGAATAAGCTTTTTGAAAAAAAACAATATTTTTTTCTTTTTTAAAAGAAATCCAATCAAATCAAATTTTGTCATAAATTTAAGCCAAAATTTCCTACATGTGTCCGTTAAGTGTATAATAATTGGTTCATCACGGGTGACATGTAAAAGGGGTGTGCAGGTGATCACGGACATTGTGTGCAGATGCAATAACTGGGACATCATGTGTTTTTATTATTTGGGGACTGCATGCAGTGTGTTTTACTGTGGGGACATGTCACCCTGTGATCAGACTGTAGGATGGAGTTAGATGCCTAGCAACCGGCTGTTTGTTTACATCACATGACGGCTGTGATTCGACACGGCCGTCATGTGATCAGGAGGGCCAATCACCGAGCCCTCCTGCCGATCCGAGATGCGCCGTGTCCGGGTGACACGGCCGCATCAGGATCGCGCCGCTGCGCGGGCACGCGCGCGCGCCCGATCCCTCTACTTCTGAAGGACGTTCCGGAACGTCCATTCAGAAGTAGACAGCTCCCACCCGGCCGTATATGTACAGTGGTGTGAAAAAGTGTTTGCCCCCTTCCTCATTTCCTGTTCCTTTGCATGTTTGTCACACTTAAGTGTTTCGGAACATCAAACCAATTTAAACAATAGTCAAGGACAACACAAGTAAACACAAAATGCAATTTGTAAATGAAGGTGTTTATTATTAAAGGTGAAAAAAAATCCAAACCATCATGGCCCTGTGTGAAAAAGTGATTGCCCCCCTTGTTAAAACATACTATAACTGTGGTTGTCCACACCTGAGTTCAATTTCTCTAGCCACACCCAGGCCTGATTATTGCCACACCTGTTCACAATCAAGGCATCACTTAAATAGGAGCTGCTTGACACAGTAAGGTCCACCAGAAGGACCTTAAAAGCTACACATCATGCCGAGACCCAAAGAAATTCAGGAACAATTGAGAAAGAAAGTAATTGAGATCTATCAGTCTGGAAAGGGTTATAAAGCCATTTCCAAAGCTTTGGGAATCCAGCGAACCACAGTGAGAGCCATTATCCACAAATGGCGAAGACATGGAACAGTGGTGAACCTTCCCAGGAGTGGCCGGCCGCCCAAAATTACCCCAAGAGCGCAGCGACGACTCATCCAAGAGGTCACAAAAGACCCCACAACAACGTCCAAGGAACTGCAGGCCTCACTTGCCTCAGTTAAGGTCAGCGTTCATGCCTCCACCATCAGGAAAAGACTGGGCAAAAATGGCCTGCATGGCAGAGTTCCAAGGAGAAAACCACTGCTGAGCAAAAAGAACATCAAAGCTCGTCTCAATTTCTCCACAACACATCTTGATGATCCCCAAGACTTTTGGGACAACATTCTGTGGACCGATGAGACAAAAGTGGAACTCTTTGGAAGGTGTGTGTCCAAGTATATCTGGCGTAGAAGGAACACTGCATTTCAGAAAAAGAACATTATACCAACAGTAAAATATGGTGGTGGTAGTGTGATGGTCTGGGGCTGTTTTGCTGCTTCAGGACCTGGAAGACTTGCCGTGATAAAAGGAACTATGAATTCTGCTGTCTACAAGAGATCCTGAAGGAGAATGTCCGACCATCTGTTCGTGTCCTCAAGCTGAAACGAACTTGGGTTCTGCAGCAGGACAATGATCCTAAACACACCAGCAAGTCCAAACCGAATGGCTGAAGAAAAACAAAATGATTTTCCTATTGAGATGTTGTGGTATGACCTTAAAAAAGGGCCGTTTTTTTTTCTGGATGAGGAAACCGGATGCTGTAAAAGCCTCATGAGTAAAACGCTGTGCACTGCTAAGGGTGGCCCATAGTTATTAGTAAGCACACTTTTTCTGATGGTCAGTGTTTTATTGTGTTGTCCTTGATGGGTTTGTCTAAACACTTAAGTCCATGCAAAGGAACAGCATCACACCACTGTACATTGGCCGGGTGGGAAGTGGTTAAAGCCTCCAGGACAGCAGCAAAAGTATTTTTTTTTTTTTGGGAAACCGGATGAGTAAAATGGCAGTGTTATATGGTGTCGCATCTTATGTACAGGAATGTGGAAAAACTAACCGATCTACTGGCGGGATCAACAGAAAAAAAAACCTGCCGTGTTGGTAGTGACTAGACATGTGCAATTCGTTTTGTTCCGAATCAGCTTTTTAACAAATTTGGTAGTGACTAGACATGTGCAATTCCGAATTCGCTTTTTAACAAATTTCGACAAATTCCTTAATTCGTAAAAACATCCAAATTAAGGAAAACCCGGTTACCAAACTTTTATGATGATTCGAAAATTCATAAATTCAAAAAAATTTGTGAATTCTAAAATCCGAAAACCCATGAATTTGAAAACCTGAAATAATAACTGATAATATCTTGACTATTACTAACTATTAAATTATAGATATTGGAATTACCAAACACCCCATTTATACTTAGTCCGTGGGGTTCAATAATGAGTTGTCCCACCCTTTGCAGCTATAACAGCTTCAACTCTTCTGGGAAGGCTGTCCACAAGGTTTAGGAGTGTGTCTATGGGAATGTTTGACCATTCTTCCAGAAGCGCATTTGTGAGGTCAGGCACTGATGTTGGATGAGAAGGTCTGGCTCGCAGTCTCCACTCTAATTCATCCCAAAGGTGTTCTATCAGGTTGAGGTCAGGACTCTGTGCAGGACAGTCAAGTTCCTCCACCCCAAACTCACTCATCCATGTCTTTATAGACCTTGCTTTGTGCTTTGTGCAACTGGTGCCGCAGTTATTTGTTGTCCAAAATGTCTTGGTAACACCTTAAGTGTTCCTTTCACTGGAAGGGGAGGCCCAACCCCTGAAAAACAACCCCACACCATAATCTCCCCTCCACCAAAATCACCAAATTGTCAGGCTTTTTTTTTTTTAAGAAATCTCTATTTGTGAGAAAAAAATGTATTTGGGTATTTGGGTACCACGTCGCACAACCGCTCATTTGTCAGTTAACCACTTCCCGCCCGGCCTATAGCAAAATGACAGCTGCAAAGTGGTTCAGTTATCCTGACTGGGCCTCACATGACACGGGGGCGCGCAGCGCAACGATCGGTGGTGCGGAATAGTGCCCCATCATACCGATACACCAATCTCTGTAAACAGCCTCTGACGGAGACTCGTTACCACGTGATCAGCCGTGTCCAATCACAGCTGATCACACTGCACACAGGAAGAACCGTTTATCAGCCTTTCATCACTCGCATCTGACAGACACAAGTAGAGGAGAGCCGATTGGCAGGGGGGTCTGCACTGATTGTTTATCAGCGCAGCAAACGCCCCCCCCCCCCCCCGGATGCTGACATTGGAACACCAGGGATATCACACATTGCCCAAAATATGCCAATCATTGCCCACAAATGGTGCCAGTCAGTGCTCACTACTAATGCCTGACAGATGTCTACTCATCAGTTAAGCCCAGCAGTGCCATCAGTGCCCACCTTTCAGTGTCCATCAGTGCCACCTATCAGTGCCCATCCGTGCCCACCTATCAGTGCCACCCATCAGTGTCCATCAGTGCCCACCTATCAGTGCCACCCATAAGTACCCATCAGTGCTACCTAACAGTGCCCATCAGTGTCACCTGTCAGTGCCCCTCAGTGCCACCTCATTGGTGCCACCTTATCAGTGCCCATTCAATGTCGCCTATGAGTGCCCCTCAGACACCTCATCAGTGCCTCCTCATTGGTGCCGCCTCATCAGTCCCTCCTCATTGGTGCCGCCTCATCAGTGCCCGTCAGTGAAGGAGAAAAATACTAATTTAACATTTTCCAACAGAAACAATTTTCTATATTTTTTTAATTTGTTGCGCAAAAAAAAAAAAACCCCAGAGGTGATTTAATACCACCAAAAGAAAGCTCTATTTGTGGGTACAAAATGATAAAAATGTCATATGTGTACAGTGTAGCATGATTGTCATTCAAAGTGTGACAGCACTGAAAGCTGAAAATTGGCAAGGTAGGTCAGTGTGTGTCAGGTAGATCAGTGCGTCAGGGAGGTCAGTGCATGGCAGTGTATGTATGTCAGGTAGGTCAGTGCATCAGGTAGGTCAGTGCATGGCAGTGTATGTATGTCAGGTAGGTCAGTGCGTGTCAGGTAGGTCAGTGCATGGCAGTGTATGTATGTCAGGTAAGTCAGTGCATGTCAGGTAGGTCAGTTGGGAGAAGTATGTCAAATGTCAGGTAGGTCAGTGCATGTCAGGTAGGTCAGTGCATGGCAGTTTATGTATGTCAGGTCAGTGCATCTCAGGTAGGTCAGTGCATGTCAGGTAGGTCAGTGAGTGTCAGGTATGTCAGTGCGTGTCAGGTAGGTCAGTGCATGGCAGTGTAAGTATGTCAGGTCAGTGCGTGTCAGGTAGGTCAGTGTGTCAGGTAGGTCAGTGTGTCTGGTAGGTAGGTCAGTGTGTCAGGCAGGTAGGTCAGTGTGTTAGGCAGGTGACACCCCACCGCCCAGCTAAAAAAAAAACGCTGCCGCCTATCAGTGCCACCTACCAGTGCTCATCAGTGCAGCCTACAAGTGCTCATCAGTGCACCCTATCAGTGCAACCTACTGGTGCTCATCAGTGCCGCCTATCAGTGTCCATCAGTGCCGCCTATCAGTGCTCATCAGTGCAGCCTATTAGTGACGCATACCAGTGCCCATCAGTGCAGCCTACCAGTGCCGCCTATAAGTGCCCATGCTGATTATAGCATAGAGCACGTTGCACATTGATTTCAGCATGGAGCACTTTGCACATGCTGGAATCTATGCAAACTTAGACAGTCCACATTTAGAAAGTTCATGTTCTGTAAAGTTTGCAGTACATGAACTTGAGCACTTTATATGGACATGATGAATTACAAAAATAATCATAATTAACTTACCTGCTGTCCTGGCCACCACCTGAGGGGGTTCCCGTCACAGAGAGACCCCGCCCCTCAGCACGACTAAAATGAAAAAGAAGGACCACGAATGGATCCTATGTGCAAATAAATGGGTGTATATAATAAACCCCACAAATACCGTCTCTCCAATCGCATGACAAATCGCTCCAATGTGAACCTAGGCTTAAGGGCTTAATGTAGAGCTGCAGTGAGTATTGCAGGAGTGTTGATCCCCTTGATGGACCTTGATTCATCCCCCTTAATGAGGTTAGGTAATCTAGCTGCCATTCTAATATTACTAGAAATTGTTTTCCCAGCAGTCAGTGTCACCACCTATCAGGGAGATGAGAATGACAGGACGTCCTAAGGAGTCGCCTCACGAAAAGGAGCGGCTTTTGAAAACTGCCGTCTGTCTGCATGAACGCTGTTCATATTTAAAAAATTCCAGTATATACGGTGTAGTGTGAAAAATAAATGACACAAAAAACACTAAAAATTATTTGAGAAAGGCCCTCTTCTGTCCCCCCAGCAAAACAAATCCAAATTGTTGAATATGTCTTCAAAAACAGTTCCACCCGTGCAATATATGATGAATAAAACAATCCAAATAAATCTTCAAAACAGATTTTTTAAAAATGCATATGTCCATAAAGATAGCCCTCCTTTAGACTCCTTGGAGATGCAGCAGGTGTCCGCAGCCTGGGTGAACCACTCTTTTTCATGGGTAAAAAGATATTTTAAAACATATGATGCAAATAATAAAGTCACAACGTGTTTCGGTGACGTCAGCGCGTCGCTCCGCCCAATGCTCACGTTTGAGCACCCCATCTTCATCAGGGTTCACATTGTCTGCTTTGACAGTGAAAAGTAGCATCTTTCTAAGTAGTGCACTTTTCAGCTATATAGAAAATGCACAGATCTGTTGAAAATGGATCTGTCTGAAAGACCGATTTTAAAAATTTAAATAGGCAAATGAAAAGGGATCGTGTAGGGGGAGGAGTTATGGGGGGGATCAAACTGACATTGCTTCATCCCTGCCAAAAATCTGCTCTCTACACAATCCATTCTCTTCCTGCTTTTTTGGATACTTAAAGTGGATGTAAACCCACTCTCATCCTTTCTAAACTACAGCAATATTGGTTATCTAGAAGGATATACATGCCTCCTGCATGTATACTTATCTGTCAAATGTCTCCCCTCTGTCTGCTATGAGACCCGAAAAACTGCAGATTTTGTGGGTGGGTCTGTTTTCCAGGGCTCAGTGGGTGGAGTCGTGATGTCAGTAGACTCCCCGCCCACCTCTACACTCCCCTTATTAACATGCATTTTCTCCTGTGTATTACTTACACTGAAACTTCTGCTATGATCACTAACATCCAGTCAAAACCCAGAAAAGTCCCCACATGACTTCAGCATGCCAAATCATGCTGAGGTGTGGAACAGCCAATCCTTGCAGAGCTGCTGAAGAAAGGAGTGGGGGTGGGAATTAAAAAATAATGCATGTCTTAGGCTAGTGCACGTGATATGTAAACCACCTGTCAATCACAGCAAGGGGGAAGAACGAACAAAGTTTTCACAGTTTGTCCATTTTATTTCACTGAAAAAAGATATGAGGATTGCTCAGAGCTGGATTAACTCTGTGGCAAGACTTGTCACAGCTGATCTGAAATCCCATACTCTATATTGTGCCAGACAAAAAAAAAAAAAGAATTTTCGGGTTTACATCCACTTTAAATCCTTCTTTCAGACAGACATTTTCTATATGCAAAGTGCAGTACCAGGTCACCGAGCCTGATTAATCTTTTTTTAAATTTTTTTTTTTTCCGCAAACATACATATAAATAGCAAAAAAGATAAAAAAAAATTGTAATAATGCATAATCTGTACCATATAATTTTGTAATATAATATATTCATATCTGTTATTCCTAAAATCAGAAAATACTGTCTATGTGGTTATTCTGATTTTCTAAAAAAAATGTGTAGGGTTAAAGTGGTTGTAAACTCTCCCCCACAACTTTGTCCCATGTAAATCAGCATAAAAAATCCTAATGAACACTGCTTGTAGATATCTCCTCACTTGCTAAGTGTTGTTGTAATCCTTTTTGTTCTTTAGGATGATGTCACTGAGCATGCCCAGATCTCCCCTGATTTATGGCACACTCTGTGTACTTGTCTATCTATTATCAGGACTTCCTACGACACACAGCACTGAAATCCCAGGAGACTGCATAATCATTCAGAGCTTCCTCCTACACCCCATGTGACATCACATGCAGTGTAAACCAGGGCATTGGACAGCATTACTGCAGTCTTATCAGCTGAAGCTGATTAGACTGACAAAGGCAAACACTAGATAATCAGCACAAGTAAATACTATAAAATAAAGCAAGTCAGCTATGAACAGGGAAGCAGGGTTGCCATAGAAACGTTGGATGGAGAAGGAGGCTTGGTTAACAGTACAGGAAGTGCTCAATGTAAGGGCGGAAATACACTCCACTGTGGACAAAACAATACTTAAGATGGCGCTGCCTTACCCCTGGAAACAATTTTTTTAAAGTTTCTTTAAACAGTAAGTAATATGCGATTTGGGCTGGATTACAGTGGCTATAGTTTGATAATTACTTGTTATAATGGACTAAATGAAAAGAAGCATCAGAGTGGGAGAGTTTACTTCCTGTTTAAATGTTGCAAAACAATTATTAAAATTTTTCAATAATCCCCATATTGCAAAGTACATAACTGTTTGAACATCCTGCAAAATTAACCTTTGTTAGTGCAGGGAGGGGGCCCGACAAGAGCATTTTTTTTCTATATCCAGGCTGGGCCTTAAGTGATACTGATTTTGTATGTTATCAATCCATGAATCATTATTACTATTCTGCAACATGTAGGCCTATATATAACTTACGGAAAAAAAACATTCATCTGAGCTGTGTGGCCATGTTGTGGAATTTTGGCAACATTTTTTCTGTTAACCAAGCAATATTATCTCTATGATTACTTAATTATAGTAAATTGAGGCTCGTAGGAATATAATGGTTTGTCCAAGACCACACAGGCAAAATATAAGTGTTGGTGGCTGCAGATAAACATAGTAACCACAAGCTTGATGAGGAAAACGGTTACAGAATGGCTGTGATTTTTAATATTAAGATATTCATTGCAAAATGGCATTTCAGAAATTATCTTTTTAATGAAATGGATTTCTTGCAATAAAGTGAAGTTCCCTGTTTTGTTGAGAGGCAAAAAAAACACACCTTATCCAGATAAAGTGTATACATTGGGAGGATTGAAGCAAACTTTATTTAAGATTTTTTTTGTGTCGTGAAAAAGTTCAGCTTGAGCTACTATGTCCATTCTATGTTCTTTCTGATTTTAAAATTGGAAGATCTACCTTCACTATATCTGCATGAGCAATGTCAGTGGTATAATAAGAAAAGCTACAGTGTCTGCATCTATTTAGTCATAGATGAGCCTTAAAATACTGTATATCTAAAGCCAAAACTTTTTTTTTTGCATTTGGATGAAGTAGGAAAAGGTTAAAAATCTCATCCCTGTCCTGTAGATGCAGCAGAAAGTTAGGCCCCATGCACACGAGATGCTGATGCAAACTCTGCTGAACGCATGCTTTAAAAAGCAGAAACCTGCGTTTAAAAATGCACGTTTTGCCGTGTTTTCATGCCGCGTTTATCCGCGTTTAGCCGCGTTTTACCGCGTTTGCGTCTATAAGCGTTTGTAAAGATAACATCATATAGACCCTCCCCAAGCTCAGAAAACATGTATTATTAACTATTTCTGCCATTTTCATCAGAGTGAGCAGCAGCAGCAGAGAGAGCAGTTGTACACTTGCATTTGCCTCTCTTTCTGTGTTTTTTTTTTTTTTGGAAATGGATCCCATATTGAATATATGTCAGGAAATGCTCCCGATGTTGCTCTTGATGAGGCAGCAATGTCTTCGCAAATTGCGTGAGAGTTCCAGAGTCAGAGCTCGTCGATATTGGACCCATCCGTTGATGGCACAGCGAATGTCCGTTGGATATTTCACAAACATGGTGGGGGGTTGGGGCTGACTAGATATTGGTATGCAGGTTTTTCTTTGTGAAAAAAAGACATTGATACAGAGGCGTTGCTAGGGGGTGCGGGGGGTGCGGTCCGAACCCGGGTGACACCCGCTAGAGGGGTGACACCCTCCCTGTTTTTTTTTTTTTTTTTTTTAGCTGTCATTTTTTTTTGGTTTATTTATTTATTTATTTTTTAACTGCCGTTCACTTCACCCCCGCAGCCCGCTGGCCCTGGGCTGAAACAACATTATTACACACCCGGCGCAGCGCCTGGTGTCCTCCTTCCTTCCTCCTTCCAGCCTTAGCCGGCCCTGTCACATCTCACAGTGTGGAGTGCAGACACAGGATGATGACGTCACGTCACAACACAGTGTCTCCGCTCCGCCCGGGCGGCACGGCAGCTGCAAGTTGTGAAGCCGCCCTCCTGAGCCTCCTCTCCAGACGCCCGGCGCCCGTATTGTAAACAGGTGCGGGGGGGGGGGGTGTCCAAGCCAGCCCAGCCAGGTTGTTGAGTTGTGTGTGTGGTGGGGGGGCCGCCGGCGGGGGGTTGCCATGGTACCCACACAGACACGCCACCAAAGAGCTGGTGGGAGGAGGGAGGACTCTCAGTGTCTGGCGCCCTGGCTGACCTTTTAATTTTATGACTATGCAAGTATGATATGGGGGGGGTGCAAGGTGGTCTGCTGCAGCTATGAATAATATTTATGGTGGATAATGGATATATATGGATTATGGCTATGCAAGTATGATAGGGGGGGGTGCAAGGTGGTCTGCTATAGCTATGAATAATATTTATGGTGGATAATGGATAATTATATATATATATATATATATATATATATATATATATATATATGTATATATATATATGTATATGTGTTATTATAATATGTGTTATTAGGGGGAAAAAAATTATTGGGGGGGGAGTGACACCATGTTATACCGCACCAGGTGACACCAACCCTAGTGACGCCACTGCATTGATATGCTTTGGTCAGACTAGGTGGAGTCACTGATTAGATTAGAAATTGGATGAAGGGTTGGGGCAAAGAAGTGGAGGCATTCCTCATTGTCTAAGCCACCTAAAAAACTAGAGTTTTTTTTATGGCATTGCATCAGTGAGTATATATGCTCTATGAACTATCTAAAGTAATTACGACATTTTAAGCCAAGTTTTTTAGTATTTTTTATGGTTTACCATAATATTTCGGAGTTTTCTGGTTCAAAAAATTGGGTTCCTTTTTAAAGCGTATATAAACGCAAACGCGGGTGCCACGTTTAGCATACGGCGGGGAACAGGAGGTGGATCCCCTATGCCAATGGGGCGATAGCACGGGTTGTATTGGAGGACCGGTTCTAATGTTGCTACTGGTTTTCACCAGAGCCCGCCGCAAGGCGGGATGGACTTGTAGCGGCGGTAGCAACCAGGTCGCGTCTTCCAATAGCAACTCGACCCCACTGACAGCTGAGACAGGCGCGGTACACAAGGATTAGGCAGAGGCAAGGTCAAACGTAGCAAAGGGTCTAGGCAGGTGGCAAAGGTTCGTAGTCGGGGGCAACAGCAAAGGTCTGGATACACAGTAGGAGCAAAACACACTAACGCTTTCACTGGGCACTAAGGCAACACAAGATCCGGCCAGGACAGGAAGGGGAAGTGGGTTTAAGAAGTGTTCTGGGTGTAACATGAATTTGGACCAGGCACCAATACTGGTGCGCTGGCCCTTTAAGATTCACAGTAGTGTGCGCGCGCGCGCGGGGGGAGCAGGGGCGCGCGCGCAGGGGAAGGAGGAGAGAGGCAGGGGGAATGGAATGCGATCCCCGGGCGGACCGAGGCCGCCACGAGGATAGCATGGAGAGAACCGAGCGGCGCCTGCGGTCAGCGGAGCCGACCGAGGCGCTGCAGAGCCGAGAACGCCGTGGGCGCTCCGGGATGGAGGAGGCACCCGGAGCGCTCGGCGTTACAGTACCCCCCCCCCTTGGGTCTCCCCCTCTTCTTGGGTCTCCCCCTCCTCCTGGAGCCCAAGAACCTGAGGATGAGATCCTTGTCTATGATGTTACCCTCAGGTTCCCAGGATCTCTCCTCAGGACCACAATTCTCCCAATCAACAAGAAAGAACCGCTTACCCCGGATGGTTCTAGAGGCGAGGATCTCTTTAACGGAGAAGATGTCGGAGGAGTCGGAGACAGGAGCAGGAGCGGAGACCTTGGGGGAAAAGTGATTAAGAACCAAGGGTTTAAGGAGGGAAACGTGGAAGGAGTTGGGGATGCGGAGAGAAGGGGGAAGATGTAGTTTGTAGGACACGGAATTGATCCGAGCCTTGACCTTGAAAGGACCGAGATAGCGGGGCCCCAACTTATAACTGGGGATGCGGAACCTGATGTACCTGGAGGAGAGCCACACCCTATCACCAGGGGAGAAGACAGGAGGAGGTCTTCTTTTACAGTCAGCATGTTTCTTCATGCGAGAAGAGGCCAGGGCAAGCGACTTTTGGGTCTCTTTCCAGATTGACGACAGCTCTTGGGTGACTTCGTCTACAGCGGGGACTCCGGAAGAAGTGGGGATGGGTAGGGGGGGAAGAGGATGACGGCCGTAAACCACAAAGAAGGGAGATTTAGAGGAGGACTCCGATTCTTTCAGGTTGTAAGAAAATTCGGCCCAGGGCAGGAGGTCAGCCCAATCGTCTTGACGAGCAGAGACAAAGTGTCGCAGGTAGGCCCCAAGGATTTGGTTGACTCTCTCCACTTGTCCATTGGACTGTGGGTGATAGGCAGAGGAGAAATCCAGCTTGACTTTCAGTTGACTGCAGAGAGCTCTCCAAAATTTAGATACGAACTGGACGCCTCTATCCGAGACGATGTGAGATGGAAGTCCATGAAGACGAAAAATCTGGAGGAAGAAATGTTTAGCAAGTGTAGGCGCAGAAGGGAGACCTGGAAGCGGGACAAAGTGTGCCATTTTGGAGAAACGATCCACGACCACCCATATGGTAGTGTGGCCGTGGGAAGGAGGAAGGTCCGTGATGAAGTCCATAGCTATGTGGACCCAAGGTCGTTCGGGCACAGGCAGAGGGTGAAGCAGGCCAGCAGGTCTTTGATGAGGGGTCTTGTCTCGAGCACATGAAGTACAGGCCTGTACGAAGTCCGTCACATCCTTTTTTAAGGAGGGCCACCAGTAATACCTGGAAATCAGTTGGAAGGACTTCTTGATTCCAGGATGACCAGCGAGATGAGAGGAGTGACCCCATTTGAGGGTCTGAAGACGAAGACGTGGAGAGACAAAGGTTTTCCCAGGAGGAACTTGCAGCAAGGAGGCAGGAGCGGAAGAGATCAGACACTCAGGGGGTACAATGTGTTGTACCGGAGACTCGGACTCAGAAGAATCGGTGGAACGTGATAGGGCGTCAGCCCTGACATTCTTGTCTGCAGGACGGAAATGGATCTCGAAGTTGAAGCGGGCAAAAAACAACGACCACCTAGCTTGACGTGGGTTCAATCGCTGGGTGGACTGGAGGTAGGACAGATTTTTGTGATCAGTGAAGATCGTGATGAGATGAGTGGACCCCTCAAGGAGATGTCTCCACTCCTCAAGTGCTAGCTTAATGGCCAGCAATTCACGGTCTCCGATGGAATAGTTCTTTTCAGGGGGGGAAAAGGTCTTGGAGAAAAAACCACAGGTGACGTACTTGCCCTTGGAGTCTTTCTGGAGAAGCACGCCTCCAGCTCCCACCGAGGAGGCATCGACTTCCAGGAAGAACGGTTTGAGGGGATCAGGCCTGGATAGGACGGATGCAGAGGCAAAGACAGACTTGAGGCGGTTAAACGCCTCATCAGCTTGAGGAGGCCAGGACCTCGGATTCGCACCTTTTTTGGTTAGTGCCACAATAGGCGCGACAATGGTGGAGAAGTGGGAAATGAACTGGTGGTAATAGTTGGCGAATCCGAGGAAACGCTGGATGGCCCGTAGCCCGGTAGGACGTGGCCAGTTCAGGACGGCAGAGAGTTTCTCCGGATCCATTTGGAGACCTTGTTCCGAGACCAAGTACCCCAGGAAGGGAAGACTGCCGCGTTCAAAGAGACATTTCTCTAGTTTGGCGTACAGACGGTTGTCACGGAGTCGCTGGAGCACTTGACGGACATGAAGACGGTGCTCTTCCAAGCTAGAGGAGAAAATCAGGATATCATCCAGGTAGACAACACAGGTGTACAGCAGATCTCTGAAAATCTCATTCACAAAGTCCTGAAAGACCGCAGGGGCATTGCATAACCCAAAGGGCATGACCAGGTATTCAAAGTGTCCGTCACGGGTGTTAAAGGCGGTTTTCCATTCATCGCCCTTACGGATACGGATGAGATTATATGCGCCCCGGAGGTCCAGTTTGGTGAAAAGGCTTGCTCCGCGCAAACGGTCAAACAGCTCTGAGATGAGGGGCAGTGGGTAGCGATTTTTTACCGTGATTTTATTAAGACTACGATAGTCAATGCAGGGACGTAGGGACCCGTCCTTTTTGGCGACAAAGAAGAATCCTGCTCCAGCAGGGGAAGAGGACTTGCGGATGAAGCCTCTCTTGAGGTTCTCCTGGATGTAGTCTGTCATGGCTTGTGTCTCCGGGATGGAGAGAGGGTAGATCCTGCCACGGGACGGGGTGGTACCAGGGAGGAGATCAATAGGGCAATCAAAGGGTCTATGTGGTGGCAAGACCTCCGCTTGCTTCTTGCAAAACACGTCGGAAAAGTCCTGGTAAGGCTTGGGAAGACTAGGCAGAGCAGGAGCGTTGAAAACTTGTTTAATGGGTACCGCTTTGAGGCAATGCCTGTGACAGGAAGGACCCCAACTCTTGATGTCCCCCGAGGACCAGTCGAGGGTAGGAGAATGTAGCTGGAGCCAGGGTAGGCCCAAAAGGATCTCAGAGGTACAGTTGGGTAACACCAAGAAGCTAATCTTTTCATGATGGAGAACTCCAATCTTCATGAGAAGAGGTTCAGTGCGATAGCGCACGATACAGTTCAGGTTTTGACCATTTACAGAGGTGATGAAAAAGGGCTTGACGAGACGGGTAACTGGAACATTAAATTTGTTGATGAGTGAAGCTTCAATGAAGTTTCCTGCCGAACCAGAGTCCAAAAAGGCCACAGTGGAGAAAGAGGATCTTTTGGTCAGAGAAATCCTCACAGGAATGGTCAGACGGGGAGAGGAGGAATCCACACCTAGCAGCGCCTCTCCTACGTTAGCTAGGTGCGAGCGTTTCCCTGACGCTGAGGGCGGATAGAGCAGTCCTTTAAGAAATGGTCGGAACTGGCGCAATACAGGCACAGGTTATGGTCTCGGCGGCGAGTCCTCTCTTGTGTGGTCAAGCGAGACCGATCCACTTGCATAGCCTCCTCAGCCGGAGGTACAGGAACGGGTTGCAGAGGGTTCTGGAAGAGAGGTGCCAGGCGAGAAGACGCGACCAAAGTCCCTTTCCTGGCGTAGCTCTAGGCGTCTTTCGGTATAGCGCATGTCAATGCGGGTGGCCAGGTGAATGAGTTCAGACAGGGTAGCAGGAATCTCTCGTGCGGCCAGCACATCTTTGACATGACTGGATAGACCTTTTTTGAAGGTCGCGCAGAGGGCCTCATTGTTCCAGGAGAGTTCTGATGTCAGGGTGCGGAACTGAATGGCGTAGTCGCCCACTGAAGAGTTCCCCTGGACGAGGTTTAGGAGAGCCGTCTCGGCAGAGGAGGCCCGGGCAGGTTCCTCGAAGACACTGCGGACTTCAGAAAAGAAGGCTGGAACTGAAGCCGTGGCAGGATCGCCACGGTCCCAAAGCGGTGTAGCCCAGGCCAGGGCCTTATCCGATAGCAGGCTAACCACGAACGCCACCTTTGACCGTTCTGTGGGAAACTGGTCCGACAACATCTCCAGATGGAGGGAACACTGGGATAGGAACCCTCGGCACAGCTTGGGATCCCCATTGAATTTGTCAGGAAGGGACAGGCGGATCCTAGCAGCAGCAACTCGTGGTGGAGGAGATGCAGGAGGTGGCGGTGGAGATGGCAGAAGCTGCTGTAGCATAGCAGTCAACTGCGCCAATTGCTGTCCTTGTTGAGCGACCACCGTGGTCAGATCCGAGAGGCTTGGCAGCGGGACCTCAGCGGGATCCATGGCCGGATCTACTGTCACGTTCCGGGTATGGCGGGGAACAGGAGGTGGATCCCCTATGCCAATGGGGCGATAGCACGGGTTGTATTGGAGGACCGGTTCTAATGTTGCTACTGGTTTTCACCAGAGCCCGCCGCAAGGCGGGATGGACTTGTAGCGGCGGTAGCAACCAGGTCGCGTCTTCCAATAGCAACTCGACCCCACTGACAGCTGAGACAGGCGCGGTACACAAGGATTAGGCAGAGGCAAGGTCAAACGTAGCAAAGGGTCTAGGCAGGTGGCAAAGGTTCGTAGTCGGGGGCAACAGCAAAGGTCTGGATACACAGAAGGAGCAAAACACACTAACGCTTTCACTGGGCACTAAGGCAACACAAGATCCAGCCAGGACAGGAAGGGGAAGTGGGTTTAAGAAGTGTTCTGGGTGTAACATGAATTTGGACCAGGCACCAATACTGGTGCGCTGGCCCTTTAAGATTCACAGTAGTGTGCGCGCGCGCGCCTGGGGAGCGGGGGCGCGCGCGCAGGGGAAGGAGGAGAGAGGCAGGGGGAATGGAATGCGATCCCCGGGCGGACCGAGGCCGCCACGAGGATCGCATGGAGAGAACCGAGCGGCGCCTGCGGTCAGCGGAGCCGACCGAGGCGCTGCAGAGCCGAGAACGCCGTGGGCGCTCCGGGATGGAGGAGGCACCCGGAGCGCTCGGCGTTACAATGACAACTCAAAATTTTGACTTTTCCATCACTTTTGGTCCCGGTGAGAGCGGTTTCTAGAACAAATTAAGAGGATAAATCTCCCCAGGGTTCTACCTCAAACAATTTGGCTTTAGATATGTAAAAAAAGAATGAAACTCCTTATGCAGGTGGTTCCTGTAATTTATCTTGTATCTCAATGTAGACTGAAAAGCAGTGGGCCAATCACACAAGCAGAAACTACAATGAAACCACAACATACATAAAGTTTCCAGGTTTTCCTTTGTTGTTTTTTTGTTTATTATCTGTTTTTTAGTGAATCACATTAGCAGCAGGCTGAAAAAAATGGTTTGGATTTTTTTTTATCAAAAGTGAAGTCTTCCTACAAAGCCCATGTCCAGTCATTCCAGATATTAAAATTTGAAATACTTACAGCTTACAGTGCATCCGGAAAGTATTCACAGCACTTCACTCTTTCCACATTTTGTTATGTTACAGTCTTATTCCAAAATGGATTAAATTAATTATTTTCTTCAAAATTCTACAAACATTACCCCATAATGACAACGTGAAATCTTTGCAAATTTATTAAAAATTTAAAACGAAAAAAAAAAATCCCATGTTCATAAGTATTCATAGCCTTTGCTCAATACTTTGTTGAAGCACCTTTGGCACCAATTACAGCCTCAAGTCTTTTTGAGTATGATGCTACAAGCTTGGCACACCTATTTTTGGGCAGTTTCTCACATTCTTCTTTGCAGGACCTCTCAAGTTCCATCAGGTTGGATGGGGAGTGTCGGTGCACAGCCATTTTCAGATCTCTCCAGAGATGTTTAATCGGGTTCATGTCTTTGCACTCAAGGACATTCACGGAGTTATCCTGTAGCCACTCCTTTGTTATCTTGGCTGTGTGCTAAGGGTCATTGTCTTGTGTAAGATGAACCTTCGTGGCAATCTGAGGTCCAGAGCACTTTGGACCAGGTTTTTAATCAAGGATGTTTCTGTACATTGCTGCATTCATCTTTCCCTTGATCCTGACTAGTCTCCCAGTTCCTGCCACTGAAAAACATCCCCACAGCATGATGCTGCCACCACCATGCTTCACTGTAGTGATAGTATTGGTCAGGTGATGAGCGGTGCCTGGTTTCCTCCAGACATGACTCTTGCCACTCAGGCCAAAGAGTTCAATCTTTGTTTCATCAAACCAGAGAATTTTGTCCTTCAGGTGCCTTTTGGCAACTCCAGATGGGCTGTAATGTGCCTTTTACTGAGGAGTGGCTTCCGTCTGGCCACTCTACCATACAGGCCTGATTGGATGAGTGCTGCAGAGATGGTTGTTCTTCTTGGAATACCAAACAAATTGTTCTCTTAATTCCTCCAAGACCTCCTGCTTTCTAGTTCCCTTGTCTCCTTCTCCCATGCTCGGCTTCAGGACTTCCCCCAAGCTCCTCGCATTCTATGGAACTCCCTACCCCAATTTATCTGACTATCTCCACAACACCCTGACACCTTTGCTGCCATAGTGCTATGTGCTGGGTGTTCAGTGACCCCTGTGCCTTTAAGGAGGGGTGCGCTCCTTCCAGGCTCACCTGCCCTCTGCCTGTCCATTAAACTGCATGTGCTTCCATTGTGGAGACTCTCAGAAGTTAGAGTTAGGACTACAGGAAATTGGGTGCCTTGATGGGGTCTGTAGTTTATGCATGTATTTGCAAATGTGTGCAGACTAAACCATTTTTTACGCATATTGTTAGACAGATCAATTTGGTTGGTCGCAGGCTGATGGGTAAGTTGAGCTTGGAAATGTCTTTGGTTTTGTTTGACATACGTTGCCCTTTCAGTGCTCCTTACTACAAAGACCAGTTATAGGTGGGAGCAGTGGCCACTTGTTTGTACTATCTCCTACGCTGTCTGCTTTTAGGCAATCCTTTAAAATCCTATTCTGCCCCCACCTAACAATTGTACTTTTATTTTCTCCATCAGCTCACCCTCCACAGTTATTACCTTTTGTATCATTTGTATACCTCCCAACTTTTGAGATGGGAATAAGGGACACCTATTAGCAAAAGTATGTAGGCATAGGACACACACCCTGCCACGCCCCCTTAAAGGAGAATTACACCAAAAAAAAAATATTGGCTAAGCCCACAAGTGCTTTTTTTTTTATAAGCGAAAAGAATTGCGCTAGGTGTGTAAAATTATGAGTCAAAAAATACTGTGACAGTTGTCCTGCAGCTGAACACTAATAACCCCGATATAGGGCACAAAAATTGGATGTATAAAGAAAAAGTGCAGAGCTGAACAGTGAATATATGTTATTTTCTAATTGATAACCACATACATTAGTGCCATCAGAATCAAATAATGTGCATATGAGCGGTGTGAACCACATATGAAAAAAATCTAATATTCAAAATGTTCAAGTGTAAAGTTCATAAATTAAAATTAAACCCAAAAATAGTGTAAATAACCGGTATGAACCACTTGTGAAAGAAATCAGATATTCAAAATATTCAAAGTGACAAGTTCATAAGTGAAAATCCAAAGAAATCTTGTGTGAAGATTGTTCTTATGTGAAGACATCCACAATGTACTCCAACAGGTACTTTTCACCTCTTGTGCTGCCTGTCACCACAGAATAAGACAAAAGGGGAGGCTTACCAGAAAGCCAGCGACCACCATTATTCAGGGGGGTCAAGCTAAGCTTAGTAGAACAGCCTTGGTGCTGTTAGGTGTCACCGACTTCCTATTCGATCTATCAACCTCTGCTGTGTTTCTCCTATATGAGGAGTGGTTGCCGAATCCTCAATTGCCGCAAAGTAGATGGAATTTCCAGTGGATAGGGGGCAGGAGAGATAAAAAGAGAGGCTCCCATAGTGTAGGCGTTTTCAAAAAAAAATCCCAATACACATGAATAACCTTGCAAGGATAAGTAAAAACAGGCTCCGAGCATCTAAGGTAGGAAAAAGCTATCGTGCATGCGCAGTGCGTGTGTACGCATCAACCCTACGACCGTTTCGTCAAATGTGACGTCACCAGTGGTACCTTTTTTTTTTTTACCACTAATATTCCTTTATATTGGCTTTTGAAATTTACAAATGCAGCAATTTAGAAATTGGATGAAAGGTTTAGCATTGTGGAACACTTTTTGAAATATAAATAGTGCATTTTATATACGTACAACTTTATAGATCAGACTGAAATGCGGGACAGATGAGGAGGAGAGAGAGACTTTGTTCCAAATCAGGGACAGTCCCTCGAAATCAGACAGTTGGAATCTATGTCATTTGACCCTCCCTCTTAGATTGTAAGCTAAGCTTTATTGAGCAGGTCCCTCTGATTCCTCCTGTATTAAGTTGACTTGTATTGTAACTGTACTACTATTGTAAACTGTTGATGCTATATAAATTCTGTATAATAATAATAATAGTATCAAATTGGTAGTAGCAGCTGAGTCAGGGACCGTGATGAGGCTGGGAAAGCATCAAGGGGAACTCATCCAAGGAAAGCCTGCACGGTGTTGTGAGTTTTTTGTTGCTATAGGAGACAGTTGTTGCTAAGTAGGTACAGAATATTGGGTGCTGGCTTAAGGGCCCTTCTTCTGTATTGTTGTCTACCTGGCTGTTTTTTTTTTTTTTTTTGGAGTCCGCTGATCTATCTGCATATTGACCTGTGGTGTCCTGTGCCCTAACTCTCTCTCCCACATTTTTACTGTTGTGAGCAATAAACTCACTTTTGTTTATCCTAAAAATGACTGGTATCCATCTTTTCTACAAATGTCCACACCCACAATGCCTAAGAACCAGCACCCTGAGGTAAAATGTCAGCCCTCCCTGATGTCAGGGGGGCGCTACACTTATTATCCTGTTTCAGAAGCAAGATAGCGGCACCCAGTAGGAAAATAGCTGGGACACTGGGGACAGACTTGAGCAGGGTTTTGCATTCTGATTATGCACCAGTGTATTTTTTAACCACTTAAGCCCCGGGCCATTTGGCTGACCAAAGACCAGAGCACTTTTTGCGATTTGGCACTGCGTCGCTTTAACTGACAATTGCAAATGTCGTGCGACGTGGCTCCCAAACAAAATTGACGTCCTTCTTTTCCCACAAATAGAGCTTTCTTTTGGTGGTATTTGATCACCTCTGCGGTTTTTATTTTTTGCGCTCTAAACAAAAAAATTGCGACAATTTTGAAAATAACGCATTATTTTTTACTTTTTGCTATAATAAATATCCCCAAAAAATATATAAAAAAACAGTTTAGACCGATACATATTCTTTTACATATTTTTGTAAATAAAATCGCAATAAGCGTTTATTGATTGGTTTTCGCAAAAGTTATAGCGTCAACAAAATAGGGAACAGTTTTATGGCATTTTTATTAATAATTATTTTTTTACTAGTAATGGTGGCGATCAACAATTTTTATGGTGACTGCGACATTATGGAGGACAGATCGGATACTTTTGGCACTATTTTGGGACCATTCACATTTATACAGCGATCAGTGCGATAAAAAAAAAAAAAAGTGCATAAAAATGCATTGATTACTGTGTAAATGTGACTGGCAGTGAAGGGGTTAACCAGGAGGGGAGTGCTGCAGGGGTTAAGTGTGTCCTAGGGAGTGATTCTAACTGTGGGGGGGGGGCTACGTGTGACACGACACTGATCTCTGCTCCCGATCACAGGGAGCTGTGATCAGTGACAGTGTCATTAGGCAGAACAGGGAAATGCTTGTTTACATCAGCATTTCCCCGTTCTTCCTTTCCGTGAGACGGTCGCGGGTACATCGAGTCTGCAAGACCCGCGATCACACTCACGGAGCTCACAGCGGGCTCGCACGCAAGCCGCTTCTTAAAGGGCAATGTACAGGTACGTGATTCTGCCTGTACGTGCTCTTCTGCCGCAGTATATGTGCATGAAGCGGTCGGCAAGCGCTTAAAGCGGAAGTTCAGGTGTGAATTCCATTGCATGGTTACATTGGTCCAGTGTGGGCACTATGCATATACCATACCTGTGCGATCCCTGTGAAAGCTGTATATCACTGTAGGAGTTGCCGCTACTACAGTGATAGCAGCAGTCTTCCAGGTCCAATGTTGAGCTGCTGCTTTTCTTCATAGTAACCAAGGGGTCGCTCACTTGGCACTGCTGCCATTCACAGAATTGTATGTTTTCAATGAATACAAAACATTGTCTGATTGGAAGAATCCACTCCAAATTTCAATCAGAGACTCCTGACACAGAAAAAGTTGAGGATGGAGCTTTTCAAGAAAATATAAAGTCTATCTTTAGGACCCCTCCATAAGTTCCTTCCAAGTTCTCTTCCCATGACGATCCACAACAGATTACAGCTGCAGTGCCACCTACTGGTGGAAACAGGTAGCACAACCTGAAAATACAATTATTACCTTTTACAATTATATTTCTGGAGTAAGGTAGGAGACTTTAAAATTGGGAAGAGGGGGGATCAAAGAGAAATTGAGATCTGGAAATCTTTAATACAAATATGAGAAATGTACAAGCTGCAGTAACTGATGCAATAGATTCTCATCAGATATATAAAAAAAATTGTTTGTGTTTAGCTACTGTACATTATTCAATTTTGCATTCTGTAGATCTTTTTTAACATTTGCATAGACAGACATTTCTACGAGTTAAGAACATCTTACCACACTCAGCATTTTACTTGTAAGACTTTGTCAAAGATGGGGAAAGTATAGTAGGTGTAAGCAGTCTGCAGAAGTTCATTCAATCTAAAATAAGTGTGAATAAAATAAAGAAAAGATAACATCATAATTTGTATAGTAGGAGTAAGCATTCTGTAAGAAGTTCATTCAATCTAAAATAAGTGTGAATAAAATGAAGAAAAGATAACATCATATTTCCTGTTGGGTAATGTAGTTCTACAGCTGTCTATCACTTTCTGACATAGCGTAAGATAACAGCTCAAGGAAATCCTGTTTTGGGTTCATATCTTCTCCATCGTTTTTTTCAGAGGTCACAGCTCATAGAAACAGGTTATTTTCAAAAGCATCATACAAGTTATTTCATTCATTGCATTAGGTTCCCATATGTTAACCGATGGAAATGTAGAATGGAGTAAACATATGTATACTGTGCTCAACAATTGTACATGTTTCTATTAACACATTATTCTATCTTTCTTAATTTATTATAGAACACATAAAAATTTGTGAAGACAACTTTTTTTTTTTTTTTTAAGTTTATTGTTGTCTGTATGTATTTGCATTAAAATATTGACACTTAGTGGGTCCCATTGTCATTGTTTAAAGTGTTACTAAACCCACAACAGTAAAATCAGTCTGTATAGGCAGTAAAGCATGCTTGTTATACTCACTGTGGAACCTATGGGGTTAATCTTGCGCGTTGTGTAAAAAGGCTGTTTGATCCTGTCTTCTCTGATCCTCGCCTTCTTTTACTGTCCCTAATCCATCTGCTGATAGAACAGAGCCTTGGAGGCACTCTGCACATGCTCAGTTTAGTGTGTGTTGCTGGAGAGTTTTTTTGTTATTTTGGGGAGGGTGCATGTGATCATCACAGGGCCAATCAGCACTGTCCACACAGAAAGTCAGGGGTCCTGCAGGCTCATTCAGCAGTCAGAGAAGAATGAAAACTCATCCTACAAGCTTTAACCAGTGCTCTGCCAGACACTGATAGAAGTCATAAGACTTCTACATAGTGCTGATGAGAAAAGGTATTTAGCAGTTTATATTTACTAAAATAATTGCATTTCCATGTTCTGTGTACTGTGGGAGACCATATATAGTGAATGTAGGGTCCTGAGTTTAGTAACACTTTAATCTTACAGGGTGCATTATCAAAATGTTGTAAATACGAGATGCACAGAGATATTGAATCTATTTATTAATATTTTTCTCCCAGGATTCACACATTTTAAGAATGGGTTTCCCCGCATCCAATTCACATGAAATGCGAGTGTGCCCAGCCGCAATGGAGCTGGTTCACACATGTCCGCATTCCAAAAGGGTCCTGTGCGTCTATGGGTCTGGTTCATGTGCGAATTCAGGCAAAAATTCGGACCTGATTCGCACAGCCTTAACATAAAACGAGGATGACGTGGAGATAGTGACATCACCACCCCACTTCTCCACCTCATCCAATCAGAGAACACCTTGTATTCACTGAAGAATATACAAGGTGTTCTATGAATGGTGGCGCAGAAGCAGGAGAGATTCCTTTAAAGTTGGACCCTCCTTCTCCCCCTTTTAAATTAAAAGCATTTAGAACAGGTCACCTCAATACACCTTGCATGCTGCTGCTTCTTTTTCTTCTAAATCTTGCCTTTCTTTCTTTTTTTCTTTTTTTTATATTTATATCCTTGATAAACAAACAACAAAAACAAACAAAACAACATATCATACACATTGTGCCAAAATATAAATACAGGTTCAAAATCTAATCACGCTGCTTTGCAGCCTTCAATTAAGAAAAATAAATAAATAAATAAAAGGAAAAATCTCAAAAGAAAAATAATTAGCAAAATTAACAAAAAGGTATTTTAACAGGGCTATGATCTAAACCATATCATTTGTCAAATTTAAAATCTATCCACATCTAATATAGCAAAAGTAAACTTTAAGTCCCTACTATCCACAAAGTGGCCCTGAGCATCCTGTATATAAAGACATCTATATTATAATAATCAATAACCCCCATGGGCATTAGATGCCATATACGGCTTATCCAGACACTTTGCCCACACCTTGCCATATTTACTAGGACAGCCCCTGTTGATGTAGGTATACAGTGGGAGATTATTATTTACCAATTGTTTCCAGTATAAAAGCGTAGGAGAAGATTTCTTCCAGTATAAAGCAATGGCTTTTTCTCACATAAGATAATGTAATATTAGCAAATAATCGCTCAGATGCTGTAGGGAGAAAAGCCTCCACCAGGCCCAGCAAACATACAGACATTGAGACCGGCAAAGGAGCAGAAGTAATAGAGTCCAACAAGTCCACCACTTCCACCCAAAAAATAACTATGTATGGACAGGACCGGAACAAGTGTGTGAAATCCCCCTGAGCCGCTCCACACCGCCAACACTCAGAAAAGCACAAAGGATTTATCTTTTCAAGTCTGTGTGGTGTGATATATGCTCTATGTACCAATTTAAATTGGATCATACAGGCTCTCAAGGATACCAGAGATCACAGAGGGAAATCGCACACGCTCCTCCAATCTTCCATATCCAGATCCGGTATGTCTTGCATCCACCTAGTTCTAAGACCCTCTACGGAAATTAAAATAAGAGAATACAGTCTTGAGGTGGACCTCTCAAAATATTTAGACCTAAGTACAGATTCTAGAGTTGATTGCATAATCATTAAACTATCTTGTGGAAAC
This sequence comes from Lithobates sylvaticus, assembly GCA_028564925.1. Classification (NCBI taxonomy): domain Eukaryota; kingdom Metazoa; phylum Chordata; class Amphibia; order Anura; family Ranidae; genus Lithobates; species Lithobates sylvaticus. The sequence continues at coordinate 91,408,672 of CM053028.1, forward strand.
TGAGCATGGAAAGTATGGGAAAGCTGGAAATATCTAAATAAAAATGGGAACTAGGCAAATTAAAAGTTGAGGTAAGCGTAGCGAAAGTCAACAATTTTCGATTAGTAACCACCTGAGAAAGTAGTTTGATATTTTACTTGGTCTATGCAATGGGCTCTGGTAATTTACAGATTTGGAGAAGAGTAAGATTAAACCATAGGGGGGCATTCGGTGAAATCGCATCTTTAGGATAATGCTTGCATCTAAGGCTAGCCTCCCAAACTCGATTAGTGGTGATCATTGAGGCGGTCAACTGGTAGGGTGCCCTGCGGCCCCTAAATACAAGTACCTTAAGAACTTATATATGACCTACCACCGCTGCTTCCAATTGAGTAGAAGAATTTGATAAATCTGGACTCAGCCACCATATTTATAATCTGGAAAAGCTAAACCCCCCTGGTCACAAGGGCGCATCAGAGTGGTTAGTTTATACCTGGGGTTCTTTGATCCCCATAAGAAGGATGAAAAAAGTTGATTTAATCTGGTAAAAAAGGAGACAGGGAGCCACTGAGTGTCTAAAAAGATATATACATTTTGGTATCATTTCCATTTTTAAAATATTTATACATCCTAGTAAGGATAATGGTAAAGACTTCCGCGTTTTCAACTTTGAACCAATATCTTCCAAGATCGGGGGCAGATTCATGGAAATAAATTCAGAAGCTTGGCTGGAAATTACAACTCCTAGGTACTTGAAATTCTCTACCCACTGCAATGGAGTATCCTTCTAAGCCATGCTACGGGCCTCAATGTCTATTGGGAACAGCAAGGACTTAGTCCAATTTACCTTCAGCCCAGATAGGAATCCAAGATCTGTAGGGCCCCTTGGAGAGAGGGTCCCGCGTCATTCAAAAATAATAAAAGATCATCTGCATACAAGGCTACCCTCTTCTCCAACCAGCCAATCCACAACCCCTTTATATTGGGGGAAATGAGGAGAGCCTCCGCCACAGCTCCATAGCAATAGCAAAGAGGGTCGGAGACAGTTGACAACCCTCCCCCCATTTTCACTGCAGCTGAGGGGGGTCTATATAGGACCTGCAACCATTTTATAAATACCATTGAAAAACCCATTCTGCGGAGTACCTCCCATAAAAAGACCCATTCAAGCGTATCAAAAGCCTTCTCTATATCTAGAGAGGCAACAACTCTAGATCCTATATTAAGATGTGAGGCATAAATATTAGTGTGTAGTCTCCGCAAATTCACATCAGTGGCCCTTCCGGCCATAAACCTTGTTTGATATGAATCAATAATGCTAGGCATCATGGGCTGCAGTCGTCAGGAAAAAAGTTTTGTCAAGATCTTAAAATCTACATTCAAAAGAGCAATAGGCCTGTATGAAGCACAAGAGGATGGATCTTTTGGGGGCTTGTGAATTAAGATTATGTGGGCATGACCCATTGAGTCCGGCAAAGCTCCCTCTTTCAAACAATTAAAGTAAAGAGAAGCCAATACAGGAGAAAGAAAGTCACTATGTGCCTTGTAGCATTCAATAGGAAGGCCATTCTAAAGCCCCATACACACGCTCGGACAATCCGCGGACAAGGTCGGTCGGACTTTGTCCGACGTACTTTGTCCGATGTTGGCGTTGCGTACACACGGTCGGACTACGTTGTCGGAATATCCGGTCCGGAAGAACGTCGTGACGTAAGTCGTCGTCCACGAGATTACAAAAGGGAAGTTCAGCACCACGTCAGGCACCCGTTGGGCTCCTTCTGCTGATCCCGTGTTTATCGAGAGTTAGTGGAAGTTTGGTGACTTAAGATTCGCGCTTCTCAGTTTTCAGACTCAGATCGTTACTGCTCTTCAGTTTGTGCTTGTCGTGCGTATCTGTTTATTAGTGCGTGTAGTCAGTTCGCATTTGTTGGTCATTGCGGCCTATATCTTGATATAGGACGCTTTGATTTGCACTGCTTATTGTCTGCTCGTTGCTGGTATTCACTTCGTTCTTTCAGGCCTTGCTGTTTATCGGTGCTTTCTGTTTGTCCGTTCTGACCAGCCGACCTTTTGTGACCTTCTGAGCGATGTTTCCCGTGCGTACTCGTCGCCGAGTTCGTGCTGTACGCGGAATTGGTGTCGGGCTTTTAGCTTTGACCCAAGACCCGTCCATGAACAGAGTGATGAGGAGTATGTGGACCAAGAATTGGTTGCTTCAGCGTGACCAGTTCTCGCACATGCCTTTGCTTCGTGAGATCCGGGAGAATAATCCTGATGATTTCAGGAACTTTCTCAGGATGACGGACCCCGATTTTCACCGTCTTTTGGCTTTGCTGACCCCCTTTATCAGCCGGCAGGATACCTGCATGAGACAAGCCATTACTCCGGAGCAGAGGCTTGTTGCCACGTTGAGGTACTTGGCGACAGGGAGAAGTCTTCAGGATTTGAAGTTCTCTTCAGGTATCTCTCCCCAGGCCCTGGGAATCATTATTCCAGAGACCTGTTCTGCCATCATTCAGGTCCTGCAGGAGGACTATATTAAGGTAACATTTATACTTTACTATTCCCTTCTATGTATGCTCTGTTTGCTAATGACTTGTATTTTTGACCTCCTTCCCTAATTACCATGATTGCAATATGTTCTAATATGCTGTGCCCCTTTTCTCCTTCATGCATTTTTCCCTTCACTTACCTCACCAGCATGCTCTTCTGCCCCAATAGACACCTATGGCCTACTCACTTAAGCAATGTCTTTTGTCTGCTGCATAGTATTGTTTGCCCCAAAACACCCCCTAAAATATGCACAAATGTTTGCTGTGTGGTTTACTTCATGTAGAGCCCCCTTTTTTTGTTCTTTTGGTGGGGGGGGGGGGGGGGCAAACTCATTAGGAACCCCCACCCCCAACTGCTCTGTCAGATGGTACCAATCCTTTATCTGCTGGCTTTCCCAAGGTCCATACACACTATATACCTACCTCTTTATAGTGCGCATCTTTAGGGATGAATTCAGCAAAGCATGTAGTGCAAGGGACTGCCTCCATACATTCCATTTCCTATTTTTTTGTCTTCTTTCCCTCCTATTAGCTTGCTTGGTAATTTAATAATGTCACACTGTGCCTGCCTTTTTTGGGGGGGGGGGGAAATGTTATTTGATCTTTCCTGTGGCCTGCCAATAGTGTTAAGTACAGAGGGTCTGGCCAAACTAGGCCACATTATTGAGCCATTTGCCAAACAATGAAGTGCAGAGGGTAAATTGTCCACCACCCCCCCCCCCCAAAACCCATAGTTATTGCCAATGTCCCATCAGAAGTGGGGGGATTGATGGGGGGGTGAGTAATCTGTGAAGGGGAGCCTCTACTTTTCTGTGTAAATACTTTCCAGCCTCCAATTTTATACAATGCTCTTGTTCCAAGATGTTGATTGTCTAATCTGCTTGCAATGTTTAGGTGCAAAGTGACTCATTTTTTTTTCTTGTTTCACTCCACAGTTCCCTTCCACGCCACAGGAATGGCAGACTGTGGCCTCCCACTTTGCCAGCCGTTGGGACTTTCCTAACTGCGGAGGGGCAATTGATGGGAAACACGTCCGCATCGTCCCACCGCCCAACTCGGGGTCCTACTATTATAATTATAAAGGGTTTAATAGTGTAGTGATGTTGGCGGTGGTGTCGGCAACATACGAGTTTATGTATGTGGACGTGGGGATGAACGGCCGGATATCGGATGGTGGGGCCATTACGCACACGGAGTTCTACTGGCGTCTCCAAAGTGGCAGTCTGTGCTTGCCACCTCCAGAGGAGAATGCCGAAGGACTCCCCTTCGTCTTTGTCGCAGATGAAGCGTTTGCGCTGACTCCCCATGTGATGAGGCCGTTCCCGATGAGGACCCTCACCCCGGACCAGAGGGTCTTCAACTACAGGCTGTCCAGAGCCAGAAGAGTGGTGGAGAACGCTTTTGGCATCCTGGCCAGCCGCTTCCGCCTGTTCCTGACGGCATTTAACTTGGCGGAATACAAACTGAACCACATAGTTCTTGCCTGTTGCATATTGCACAACTTCCTCAAAAGACATAACAGGAACTATGTGGTGCCCGTTGGCCCAGATGTGGAGGGCCCTCCAAATGCGGACCTCACAGCCCTTCGAGTGGCACGTCCAGGCTTGCCCCCTCTCAATGCCCGCGTGGTCCGGGACCAATATATGGAATACTTTGTGGGTAGGGGGGCCATTGCTCTGCCTGACGATGTGTGAGAGGCATTTTTTAATAAATCTGATATTTTAACCAACCTCTGATTTCTTGTCATTTCAGTCTTCTTTTTAGCTTATTTTACTTTGTCATTTTTTCCCTTTGCCTTCGACAGTGGTAATGCACTTTCTGGGCAAAAAGAGGTAACAGTCTCTTCTTCCCAAAAAGTTTTTTCTCATGTGTGTTTGCTACCTAATCTTTGGTCTAGAGAAGGTTTGTCCTGCATAACTGACACCCAAAATACTCCTTTTCAGCACCAGGTGTGACATGTGTGTATTCTCCAAAATGCTGTGCTCCGTGTTTTCGTACAAAGCACTGTGGGTGTCATTTACATAAGTCAAATCCGCTATGCTCTACAAGTGCATTGAAAAAGTTCCCTGGGAAAGGAAATTGCAGTGCAAAGTGGATTTGCCTTTAGTAAATAACACCCATTGCCCCCCATATCCTTTACATTTTACATACATAATGCATTGTTTTATTTAAATAAGGAAGCCACACATTTAGAAAATTTAAAAAGTTTACTTGGAAAACATTCACAAGTGCGTTTACAATCTTCACGCCAAAACTGACAACATCTTGGTTATTTACAACATTATTTACAAAGATTACGCAATTTGTAAAACCAGGCATGGAGCTAAGCAGAACCTATGAAGTAGGAAAGTTCAACTTTGTAAAGTGAAGACAAGATCAGACATGACTATATGTTCAAAGTGTGTTTGATCTTGCCTTCATCACATGGGGGGGGCACCCCCGAAAAGTGGAAATTTGGAACATGCACACAATTTGGTTCTGAAAATGGTCATTAGATGGTAAAACACATGCCTAGAAGCTTCAAAAGTGCCATTTTCCATCATGGGGATGAATGGACGTTTTTTGGGGGTGCAACCCCTTCACCACAACCACTTTCGTAGTTCGTAAAGTGTTTGCACCCCCAAAAAAACGTTGCCATTCATCCACCATGATGGGAGCTAGCACATGTGGACACAATGTGTGCATGTTCCAAATTTCACACAGTTTTTAAGTTGCAAATGTGTTCAGAAGCTGGCACAAATGTGTGTAAATTACTTGGTGCTTTTTCATATTTTTCCTAAAACATCAATGATGTTCTTCAATTTTTGTTGAACATCATTGATGTTTTGCTTTATGTAATCTAGATCTCGATTGCAGACCATTATCTCTCCGATGAGTACGTGGGCACTCTCTGTGGTAAAGTGCGATTTTTCTTCCACAACATCCACGTCACCTAAAAACCACAAACAAAAAAAAAAATGGGGTGTTGGAAATGAGGCAGCCATACATGGATTAGCTTACCAGTAGCTGTGTTCTCCCACACTCACCTGTTGTGGTGACAATTTCTCCAAGTTCGATGATCTCTCCTTCCTCCTCCTCCTCCTCTGCTTCTGCTCTTTCCACTTTTTTGGGAGGTGTTGGTTTGGGGGTTTCCTCAGACGGCCCAAGTTTTCGCTCCCCTATGAGAATGTCCAAAAGGAAGATTTAGCAACACAAGCTATTGAGGGCAGAAATAGGAAGTGACAAACATTGCTTGAAAGTGACGGACACTATTTTAGTTTGGCCAGTTACAAATGTCAACTACATGAATGAAGTCACTTTGTAAAGGTGCTAAACTGACTAGCTTTTTGGTAGAAGTTTGTGTGATGGAGACCCCCCTCTAGTATCCACTGGAGCACATGTGTGGAAAAGCATAATAAAAAGGGGGTTTGGGTGTCCCAGCACTAGTGCTCTAGAGTCCAGATGGGTAAACAGCTACTGAGTGACCTCTCCTTTACATTGAATAAATTGGCTTTACATTCTTGATGACATTTCTAGTGAGAACAAACTTCCTTTCCCCAAAAAAACACCAAACATCGTATTATAAGTGGCCGAACGATCGAGGTTGCGTACGATCGAATGCACACACACACGACCATGACAGTGGCAGAAAGATCGAGGCTGAGTACGATCGAATGCACAGACGAACCTGAAAGTGGCCATTTTGGAATGTACAACTTGGTAAAAATCAAAACACAATGGAGCAGTATGCAAGCAAGAAATCAAACACAAAACACAACTACTTACTTTTTTGAAGAATTCTCTTGATCTTTCTGTACTGATCGGCCTCCCTCAGTTTCAGGTCTGACCAGCGTTTCCTGAGTTGCTCCTTGGATCGTTGTACCCCAAAATTATTGTACAGCCTCCTCACAACTTTAGACATGATCTTGGCCTTGCGGACATTGGGGTTGAGGTAAGGCCCATACTTCCCATCATAGTCGCTCCTCTTTAATATGTCAACCATCTCCAACATTTCTCCAAATGACATATTGGAGGCCTTGAATTTCAGGTTCCGGGATCGGGACGTTTCTGCCTCCGGACTTTCCTCGTCCTCCTCCTCGTTGGTGGGATATTTGTGGCGCACCTGCTGTGTCCCCGCCATGTGCTCTCCCCACTACGCCGTAAAGAGAAGGGGTGGGGAATAGACGAGAAAGATCGTCAGGGGCGGGCGGAGTTTGAAGCATGCGCAGTGTATATAAAACGTCACACGCCTGTGTCGTAGCCACGATCTGGGAGACGAGGGGAGAGAAAACTCACACGAGACGATCGCTACAAACGAAGGTACAATTTAACGTTGGTACATAACTAGCCTAGACTGATTTGAACTTGAGGCTTCTTTAGGGAGAAGATTAGGAGAGTTTAGCCTGACAGAATTTTGAGGGTTTTGTGTGTTGTTGTGTCTTGCAGAGATTGATATGAAGGGATTCAACGACATGAGTTTTCTCCCCCTCTTCATTGCCAAATACAGGGATTTTCCCATATTGTGGCAGGGTATACACCCACATTACACCAACAAACCAAAGAGGCACGCAGCCCTGGAGGAACTTGTGGAATTTGTCAAGCCAAAGTTCCCCACGGCAACTGTTGATGATATTAGAAAGAAAATTGGCAGCCTGAGGAGTGCGTATATCAGGGAGAGGAAGAAGGTCGTGAAGTCTGAGGAAACTGCAACTTCAGCAGATGAGGTCTATGTCCCCAAGCTCTGGTACTATCAGAGTCTCCATTTTCTGAAGGACCAGGCTGATGTCACGGAGCCAACCTCAACTCCTCCTTCCACGCTTCCTTGCGCCCAGCCCACCCCTGATGAGGCTTCCGAGGAGCAACCTGGGCCTTCCAGTCTGGAAGAGGTGGAGGAGCCCAGCTTGTTCCAGGTATAGTAGTTTTGTTACCATTTATGGGAATAATGAATGATGTTCACTTAATTCAGGATCGCCAATTGCTTAGTTCCTAACGTGTTTGACATATCAACAGACAGTGGTGTGGGAGACATTTGGGGCCAGAATCTAAACTGCTGGGCTGAGAATTGTATGGTTTTCTATTTGTAAACATTTTGCACCAGTCACTAGATGAGAATTGTGTGTGTTTGATGAACAAATAACTGAAACTATGTCCCTTTTTCCTACACAGGAAGACCTCAGCCAGGAGGTGGCTGTGGAAGGTGGCAGTCAGGAGGAGGCAGGGGTTAGTGGCAGCCACCAGCTGGGTAGTGGCAGCCAAGAGGGGTCTAGGCCTCGGAGCCTGACTGACACCCAAACCCCTCCCCTCCGCCCTCCGTACAAAAGGGCGAGAAGGGGGGGTTATGCGGCACAGTCAGCGCTCCGGATGATAAGAGAGGCTTCAGACTCCCTACATGCCACACCCGCCGACGAGGAGACCTTTGGCTCGGTGGTTGTCACCAAAATGATGGGTATGGAGGTGGGGCAACGCAACATGTGTGAGGGGCTCATCCTCCATGTCCTAAATAAGGGTAGGGCTGGGGAGATGACCCCAGTCACACATGTTTGCCATAGCTACCATGCTCCACCTCCTCCTCCTCCTCCTCCTCCTTCTGCCACCCCACCAGCACGACAGCCCCAGCGTGCAAGGAAGCGTGGAAGGAAGACCTGAGAGTGACGACCTGCAATCAGTCTGGTCTGACAGAAGATGGAGCCTCTTGTAGTACCAGAGCCTGGGGACCTAGATGGCATCTGCTGCAGTTCCGGATACTTTGGACTTCACGACCAGATTGCACTCCCCTTAATATACGTACTCCTCAGGCCCCCAATTTTCTACGCTTGAACAATGATGGTTGCCGTGGGGGGCCAAGACTTTGCAAATTCCCCAAGTTTCACCATGGCTGCGTTCCTCTTTGGTTTGTTGGTGTGACCTAAATAAAGGTTTTTTTGATTTGAAATAATCATTGACTATTGTGTTTTACTTTGCTACAATGACAGTTTTTCTTTGAGTAGGCTGGTACATTTCACTAATCCTAAAGTAGAATTAACAAGGGGCACCAACAACAAACAAACTCCTAGTAAATGTAAGCAAGAAATACAAATGTAAATAATGTGTTTTTGGTAATTTGAGACACACAACCCCCCTCCAAAAAAAAAAAAAAAAAAAAAAAAATTCAAATATGTATTCCCCCCCCAAAAAAAAAAAAAGACAAATCATGGTAAAAAAATAACAAAGATTCTTTTCCGTTCAGAGTAAAAATAAACATGTAGTGTATAAATGGTGCAAAGTAATAAAGAAGTAAGTTTGTGAGAAGTGCGGGTGAATAGGAGCAGCTAAAAGATGTCATTCTTGTTGCATTGTAAAGAAAAAGAGAATGCGCTGCATTAAAGACATTTTAACATTGCAGCGTGACGAATGTGCTGTGTCGATTAGGAAAGGTAGTTTTACCTGACCGAGCGCTTCCGTCACAGAATTTCTTCTGAGCATGCGTAGCACTTTGTCCGTCGGACAAGCGTACACACGCTCGGATTTGGTGTGATCGGACCGGGTTGACGGGAAATCTTTCCAGCAGGAGATAAGACTTTGTCCGACGGACAAACCGACGAACACTGTCCGATGGTGCATACACACGGTCTGATTTTTCAACAACCTTGTCCGATCGGACCAAATTGATGAAAAAGTCCGACCGTGTGTATGGGGCTTCAACCTGGGGCTTAAATGATTTCAGCAAACAATTTCCTAATGCGGGAAAGAAAGTAGAGTAGTCCAGTGTTGCTGTGTGAAACTCCAGTTAATCTTCAGCTAGCTTTCAGGTACTAGCTTTGCATGCAAAGAATACTTCTTGCTAAGGAAGGGTAGACAATATTCCTGTGCAACCAGAATTGTAATTGAATTCACAGTGATCACTGACTTAAAAGATGTTAGGGTTTGTGGAACTACAAGCAACAGCAGATCAATGAATGGCATGGATGCCTGTGTATAGTGTCCATGATAAACTGGAACAAATCTTGGCATTAAAGATGGTAAAGTGTGTAGGGAACAAAGATGTCTATACACAGTGTCTGTCAAATTTGGCAAATACCCGCTAACCACACCGGATCAGAAGATGATGATGACAAAGATGATGACTCTGATGATGATGATCTCTCAAGTGTAAAGATCAAGGGACGACCTCCGGCCTCTGCCGCACCGCTCCACGGCTCACACGATGTGATAACTCTGCAGGGTGGATTGCACAGAACGACCTCCAGGCCGCCGCCAAACAGTGAAGAGAGAATGTCCAGGAATGTCCCTCCAGATATCTGCTGGGTAAATCTGTTAAAGCAGACCACAACAGCTGCAGCTCCTCAGTAGCAGATTCCCTGCACACAGATCCACACCGGTACCAAGAGAGCGTGCCAGGCCCCAGCCTTGCTTCTTATAAAAATGCAGGCAATTCTCCATGCGTACCTACTGTGGGTTCATTTACAATACTGACTTGTGCAGCTCATGTGAAGTTGATGAGAATAGTGTGTTTGCTTCCTTAGGCCAGTATCTTTTTTTTTGCTGCTATAACTTTGCATGCGGAGGAAGCTCATATTGCCAGGGGAAGGAGTAATGCCCCGTACACACGAGCGGATTTTCTGTCGGAAAAAACTTGGATGGTTTTTCCGACGGAATTCCGCTCAAGCTTGGCTTGTATACACACGGTCACACAAGTTCTCGGAACTTTCGACCGTCTTGAACGCGGTGACGTACAACACTACGACGAGCCGAGAAAATTAAGTTCAATGCTTCCGAGCATGCGTCCAATTGTTTCTGCGCAAAAATTCCTACGCATGCTCGGAAACAATTCGACACATGCTCAGAAGCATTGAACTTAATTTTCTCTGGTCTTCGTAGTGTTGTACGTCACCGCGTTCTTGACAGGCGAAAGTTCATAGAACTTTTGTGCGACCGTGTGTATGCAAGCCAAGCTTGAGCGGAATTCCGTCGGAAAAACCATCCAATTTTTTTCCGACTGAAAATCCACTCGTGTGTACGGGGTATAAGACTATTTTACTTGTCTTCAGTATTATAAACCTACATCTACTGTATGTAGCGCCGGGCTCCTGACGAGCACGCGCTATGTGTTTTGTAAATTTAATGTTCCTAAAACCACAGTTGGGTTTTAGGGTTAATTGTATTAAATTATAGTTTCAGTACCAGTCTGGCTGGACGTATTGGGTGCCAATCTTTCTCTGAACCAATCAGTGAGTGTGTCATCTTGCTGTGTATTCTGGGAGAGGGTACTTAAGGTACTAAGATCACGTGCTACGGGGTTCCGGTCCAGAAGATTTTTCTGTCTGTTTGGTCCTGGTCTTCCTGACCAGCCCTCAGGGGCCCTCATGGCCTGGGGTGCGGAACCATCCAATTCCGAGTCTCAGGGCTGGCTAGCCCGAGGCACAGTAACTGGAAGAATGATTCTAAGGTGGTCGGGTGCCGTCTCGTCTGTGGAGAGGCCCAGCAACTGAGAAAGCAACCAGGGGAGGACTCTTCGGGAGAGGGCCATGCACAAGGCTGGTTCCTCAGCAAGAGCCTGGAAGCTAAGTTGAAAGACACCAGCTGCTAGATACTGGTACCGTATGAGGGTTCTCTGAGTTCATTTATCCTTCAGTGACAACCAAGTCTGTGGCAGAGACTTTATTCTTCAGTTACAACCAAGTCTGTGGCAGAGACTTTATTCTTCAGTTACAACCAAGTCTGTGGCAGAGACTTTATTCTATTTGAGCACTCTATCGGCTGCTAGGCCTAGTGAGAGGAGGCTTATCCGATAGTTGTAAGAATCCAGTTGTGAGTGGCTATTCTCTGGATTTACAAGTTGAGAGACTTTCAGCTTTGAGCAGTTCCAAGAGTACCTGAACTTTTTACCTAAACCTTTTTGAGAGACTGTGTTTGTCTATCCTTTTTTTTGCAAATAAAAATCCCAAAGCAGATACAGTGTCAGTTTCTGCAGTTCTTTGGGCCATCTACCTCAGGAAACCCCTAGACGCATACGAGGCCAAGAAGGTAACGGTAAGCCCAAATCAAACCAGCAGCTCCTTCGGGGGTCAGTGCTACATGTATATAATAACTAAAGTCTTAACAAAAAAAAACAAAAAAAGATCTCAGTTTCCTTTCCATCCAGGACATCACACAACATTGCATGGGTTGCTAACAGGATGCATACAGAATGCAAACAGTGCAACATTACTGAGACCACACACAGGTCACTCAACTGGTAGACATAGTAGCCGTCAAAAAATTTGTTTCCTTTCGTTCCGTTTAGTATAAAAAAAAAAATCGTAATTCGTAATTCGTGTATGAAATTTAATTCGGATTCGTACGAAATTCTTATTCGTTAATATCGTTACGAATCGTTACGAATCGTTACGAATCGTTACGAATCGTTACAAATATCTTATTTCGTACTTCCTCTGAGTAATTGGTAAACAATAGACTTGTGTTATGTAACGTTAATACGTTTTCGGATAATTCGTTATTATTCGTAGAGTGTCGATATTCGTTATACTGAATCTCGAATTCATTCGAATCATTCGTTATATCCGCTATAATTTCTTTAATATTAGTTGAAATTCATCATTTGGTAGTTTGGATTCGGATAATTTGGATCTAAAATTCGTAAACGAAATTTCGTATTTCGTACAGAATTCGTATTCGTAAAAGTTTGTAATTCGGATTCGTACGAATGTACGAATTTCAAAAAATTTGTACGAAGTTCGTACGAAACTAATCGCACATGTCTATCAACTGGTAGATTAAAGCATGTTTCAACTTTGCAGTCAAATTTGAGAAACCCCCACTGTATATTGTTAGGTGTTCCCATTCACACAGCATGGTTAACTTTTTTTAAAATGTTTTGTTGGTTGTGGTTGTTTTAGATGTGGTTAACTTGTTTTAGATGTTTCTCGGGAGAAGGTCTTGTGGATGATTGCAAGATTATTTGAACAATGTCAGAGTGATGTTCAGGGACATGCACCCCCAACCGCATGGCTGTCAAATTGGGATTAGCGGCTGTGTTCGGGGATGCATAGAACACCTGTGCATCCCTTGCAAGCAAAGATGGCCCTTGGTACAGGTGTAGTGCAATATTTCAATAGTCAGAAAAAGTGTTTTTAACTGCATGCAACATTATTTTAAACCAATTCAAGTTGCCTACATAACTCCATAACTGTATAAAACAATAAATCATAATTTCCAACAATTTTTTTTGTTCAAAGTGGCATATCAACAGAATGATGCTTTCCCCAGCCCTGCTTTTAAGCACTTGCCAACTGCCGCACTCCGCTTTACGTTGGCAGAATGGCACGGGCAGGCAACAGGGTGTACCTTTATGTCCCTTTGAAATTGCCGCCTAGCAGGCGCACGTGCCCGCGGGTCGCGCAAACTCGATGTTCGCCGGAGGCCCGCGATTGCGGCAAGGAGAGGCAGAACAGGGCATTTCCCTGTTCTGCCTAGCAACATGACAGGGATCTACTGCTCCCTGTCATCGGGAGCAGTGATCTCTGTCATGTTGTAGTGAGCCCACACCCTTACAGTTAGAACACATGCAGGGAACACACTTAACCCCTTGATCACCCCCTAGTGTTTAACCTCTTCCCTGCCAGTGTCATTTATATAGTAATCAGTGGCTATTTGTAGCTCTGATCGCTGTATAAATGTCAATGGTCTCAAAATAGTGTCAAGGGTGTCCGATCTGTCTGCCATAATGTCGCAGTTCTGATAAAAATCTCAGGTCTCCACCATTACTAGTAAAAAAAAAAAAGATAAATAGAAATGCCATAAATCTATCCCCTATTTTGTAGACGCTATAACTTTTGCGCAAACCAATCAATATTCCGATTTTTTTTTTACCAAAAATATGTAGAAGAGTACATATCGGCCTAATCTGCTGAAGAAATTCGTTTTTTATATATTTTTGGGGGATATTTATTATAGCAAAAAGTAAAAAATATAGCTTTTTTTCAAAATTGTTGGTCTTTTTTTGTTTATAGCGCAAAAAATAAAAACCACAGAGGTGATCAAATACCACCAAAAGAAAGCTCTATTTGTGGAAAAAAAAAAGGACCTCAATTTTGTTTGGGTACAGCATCACGCGATTTTCAGCTAAAGCGACGCAGTGCCGAATCGCAAACAATGCTCTGGTCAGGAAGGGGATAAATCCTTCCGGGGCTCCACTGATGCTCTAACCCCGCCCCATGCCTGTATGCTCAGGGTG